>JAYJMB010010917.1:34732-48763 GCA_036873735.1 Pouteria campechiana
ATATCTGATGAAGCTCTTGAGAGCGTCCGCTCTATGTTAGGTGCAAAGAACTGATCTCTCTCTCTCTCTCTCTCTCTGTCTCTCTCTCTAACACACGCAAATACACTATTTCTTTCTTATGGTAATTTTTTGTTTGTTGGAAAGATTTAGTATAGTAGCTTGACACCACACTGTGCTAATCAGCTGTTGTTATGCATGTCTTATGGCCTGTATAAATGCACCAGCAAACTGTGATCCCGTCACATTTTGAGTTGAACCCATCTGCTTTGTATTCAGTCAGATAAGAAAGGAAACAAGATAATGTGGCCTTCTCGTTCATGCCTACTCTATGTTGTGAGTGGGATTTCATGAGAAGCTTGTGTCTTATCCCTGGTGATGTTAGGAATCTTTAGCTGTGCACATCCCATCAGTGCTAACTTTCAGTTGCTGTTGAGGTTTTGTATGTAGATGCTTGATTGGATGATTCACGTTAATATTTACAGGCATTATCATATTGAAAAACATTTTTCCCATTCCGAGCACTGCTCTAGATGTTGCCTTTTAGGTGTCTCCACATAGCTCTTGTTTGTTCTTTTACTCCTAGGCATTTTTGAACAGCATTTGTATTTCTGACTTTGGCAGGATATATTGTGTCATATGCTCTTTCTTTCCTGTGTAATCAATTTTGTTGATCATTTTGTCCCCTCCAGACCCTACATGTGTGGGATCCTCATGCACCGTTTGTGCCCTTTGTTAGTGGGATGGAAATCTTACATTCTAGTACAAGTGAATGTAATGAACAGCCGATATGGTGGTGGGAGGACAACCACATCTCGAAATCTCCCATGTCCAACCCAACTTGAATTTTATGGGCAAAGTTCTTCTCAATCATTTTGCCCTCATGAATTGTTGTCTGTGGTAATTCTTGATTAACATGCTTGACTAAATCTTCATTTTTTGGTATCTTTAGAATATTATTCTATATAATTTGATTTAGTTTAGCTAATCTAAAACCTCATTGATCCTAAGGCATCCCCTTTTTTTATTATTTTGCTTTCATGCCATGCATTCTCTCATAGAACCTGTCATCTGCAAATGGTATATACCATGGATTGTTGCCTTAAAAATGTGTTGCCAGCTCATCTATAATTAAATGACATGGCCTTATTGCATCCCTTAGTCTAAGCTAACAATAAATAAAAATTTACTTGTTTATCCACTCTCGGCCTTCACATTTGTTATCGTTTTTTTGTGGATATTCTTAGTCATGTCAAGATACTTTCATGACTCATTTCTTTTCCAATACCTACTAAATTAGCATGGTGGTCTCGAGAATGTTCTTTTTTTTTTCCAGGTTGACAAAACCATATGGAGATCTTCCTCTGTGTTTTGTCAGTTGTATCATCAGTAGTTGTTTTCTTATCATATCTAGGCTTTTTCCCAACAAATTGAGGATGTTATCTGAATCTTGTACTTCTTCCCAGTTTATTCTACAGTCTAGACCATAATCCTTTTTAGGCTATGTTTGTATCTAATTTCTTTTGCGTCTTCTCTTTGCCTCTTTATAACCTTAGCATACCTGCTAAATGTCAATTATATGTGGTGAATCACCTATAGCTAAATGTGAATTGTACATGGTGAGATGAGACAACTGAATCTACTTAATTTATTTTGTTGACAATTGGTGATATTCAAAATCCCTTAAGGGTGTGTTTGGATAGAGGGTTTTCAAAACTCCACTTTTCAGATGTGATATTTACCATCCTAATAATAATATTTTTTCATCCTGATGTATGTTTTTCAATCACTACTATTTTTCACACTCAAAAGTTTGTATTTTATTTTTTGTTCACTTTATGGTTTACATGATGTTGATGTCATAAACTTGTATCCCGTTTTCAAATTCACCCTAAATGTTCTTGTTTCCAGTTCTATCCCTCCACCATTGCCACTTATCCATCCCCATGTTCTCTGTTTTATAGCTATATTCAATACTTTTATTATATTGTTCATGGTGTGGCTACCAGTAAACCTTCTAGTCATAACTTGAAATTGTTTTTCCAATTTATTTGTTGGCCTTTGTTTTATCACTCTTCCTTGAAGTTTCTAACTACTGCTTAAAGTTTTCAGACCTTATATGTCTCCTTTGTTATTGCAATTCTTCTATGGTACTTTCTGTCCATTATTTGGCATCTGCTTAAATCATGCTGTCTTGATTAATATCTTTTACAGGCAAGATTCTGCAGAGTATTATTTGAAATTTTATTGGTTGGAGTCACAATTGGAGTCCATCTTGTGTTGTGATGTGATATCACTTTTGGTTGGCATAAGTCAGCCAATTAAAAAGCTGTGCTCCTAGCCCATCAGGTTGATGAGGCCCTGTAGTTGTCAAGCTGCTAAGTTTGAGAGCATGGAAAATAGATCTTGGACTGCATACAATTGAAAAATGCTAGGATTATACTCTAATTTTGAGTTGATGCAAATTGATGATTGGAATTGTTTATCTGAATGTTTATGTAGGCAGTGCAGTTAAATGCCAGAAGATATTAATAGTGCTCTTTTTGGAATGAAACATGAATGTGTGATGAATGCGTCCAACATGTGACTTTGCTAACCAATATATCCTTTGAGTTGGCCTCCTGACAAACCTTTATGTCGATGGCTTTCTTGTTGCAATGGGGCTTTTTTAGATCAAACCTACTTAATTTAGACTATGATTTCCACAAATGGTCTGTTTCAGCCTAAGTGCACTGTGCACCCAAAATAACAACATTGCTCGCATGATGTCCTTAACACACGAGGGATCTCTGTAGGATTTTAACACATTTTTTTTGAGTAGGGCTAGTGGAATTCTCGCCGGGTTCCTTGAGTTTGAGTTCTCTATGGTGCATTGAGCTTTGAAGATGCCTAGGAAACAGTCAATGATTTCTTTTTGGTCTGTCTATTTGTTATCGGCAAATTGATAATTTGTTTTGGAGTTTTGAGTCTCCAAGGGATGGGAACTGGTCTCCACCAAAGCTGAATCATCTGGGTAGCTGTTGATATTGGGAAGACATTAAGTTCTGATGTCATGGTTTTTTATTTTATTCTTCTTTTGTTTCTTTATTCTGCAAACCTTGGGCTGAAATATATCTATTGTGCCATAATGTGGGCACCCATTTTATTCAGCAATCAGCAACTTATTTCCCCATTTTCTTGGTGGCAAGCCATACTGAAGTCGATGTTGACCTTTATGGACACAGTGGCTTTGATGATTGTGCAGGCCTGTTTTGAGTCCCACATTGAGGGAGCACTAAGATTTTGGCTTTTATGTGGGTTTGGGCAGCCCTTAAACTTGGCCTTGGCATTTTGAGTGTGGAACTAGCCCATGTGATGGTATCAGAAACAACTTTGGAGCTGTCTCATGTGGCTCAAGTTGATAGTGCACTACGAATGCTACTTGGGTCTCAGGGACACTGTGGTGTGGTTCTCATGCAGAGTTATTGGCTTGGTGTGTGTTTCCTTGGCAAATGCACTAGGGATTGGACGAGGGGGAATATCGTGATTCTGTGGGCATGGACTGAATCTTACGTTAAACAGGCACATTAAATCTGCTGTTTGATAATATTGTCATATCCAATGCAACAAACCCACAGTTGAGCATAGATTGTTTGCTGTGGGAGAGCAATAAAGTTGCTTGTCATCTGGTATTGCAAATATTGGTACGACAAAATTTTTTGGCACGCCGAAATGAGAAATCCTTTGGTGATTTGCATGACTGAGCAATGGGTTGTCCTTTGTTATGTGCAGATCCAATCCATCCATTTGATGGAGCCTACTGTGAACATCCTTTGATGCATCAGTGGAGTATGCTAACAAAGCAGGCACACCTGTTGAATTTTAATTGACTGTGATGTTTTCTGTAGATGTGATATCCACAGTGCAGCCCATCTGCTGAATCATCCGAATCTTGTCCATGCTTTGTTGCAGGGATACTTCTAAAATTTCTATTTAATCTCCTCTTGGGAATTTCCGTGGCTTTGTTGCAGGTTACTCGGACTTGCCTATTAACACCCACCCACCTACCCACCCACCCTTTCTTTCCAGTTTATGGGTGTTTACTTCTAAACACCATTCAGAATCTTTTCCATACCATGTTGCAGGCATACTTCTAAATTTTCTATTTAATCTCCTCTTGGGAATTTCCATGGCTTTGTTGCATGGTTACACTGAGTTGCCTATTAACACGCACCCACCCACACACTCTTTCCAGTATATGGGTGTTTACTTGACCAATATTGATGGTAACATCTGCCTATGTGTTGTCGAATGACTGATGTTCACTTGTCTGAAGTCTACTCTTTCAAGTATATGGGTGTTTACTTGGCTGATATTGTTGGTAAAATATGCCAATTTATGTTGTTAAATGACTGAAGTTCATTTGTCTGAATTCTATCACCTTTGGTCTTAGTAAAATGGCAATTATTGTAATGAATTGTTTTTTAACTATCTCCTATTTCAGATAGAATCAGGCCTTCCGATGTGGGTCTTGAACAGGAGGCACAGGTATCACGCAACTGGAAAGGTACCCTGCATGGAATAAATGGGAAGAATAGGCGTAATGGAAGCACCCAGTACCCACCTCCAATCAAGTATCTTCATTTACATGAGTGTAACAGCTTTTCGGTAAGATTTTAGATCAATAGAATTGGTACCTTTCTGTGGTTTTTAACATTGAAGGGACTTGTCAATATGCAATATTTGTTGGGAATTTTGGTAAATATTGAAATTGTTATTTACTTGTTTTGGTAACTTTTCATTGTGCCTACAGATAGGAATTTTCTGCATGCCGCCTTTATCTATAATACCCCTTCACAATCATCCTGGAATGACCGTGTTGAGCAAGCTTCTTTACGGCACATTGCATGTGAAATCCTATGATTGGATTGGTGTGCCTGTGCCTGTAGATCAGTCAGAAGGTCTGCTACTTCTCCGAAAACATCTGTCCTTCTTAGCTCATTTTTGGACAATGATTTCTCACTGCTGTCGTTCATTGTTTTCCTTGCAATCATGAAAGGCTACTTACATGAAAAAAGTTGTTATCTTTAGCTGCATAGCTCAATTAGTACCACATTGAAGCCAATTTCATGCATGTGGTGGTTTGGGTTTCAAACATGGTCACTGTTATACTAAGGAGGGAAAAAGTTAAATCTCTTATAACAAATGGTATCCTTACTCAGACAATTTTGCTCCTATTATGCCTTGAGCATGAAATTGCTCTAACTTTTTTGTTGTTTCTTTGCTTTAAGCTGTATTTATCCCCAATTCTTTCATTACTTTTCAAACTTTATATATCACTTTAGACGGTTGATGGTGAATTTTGTATGGGTGTGTTTTGTTGCACAAAATATTGCAGTAAGATGGAACGCTTTAGATGGTTTATGGTGAATTTTGTTTGGGCATGTTTTGTTGTTCCTAATATTGCAGTAACATGGAACCAGGGAAAAATTATAGATTTTGAATATTACACTGCATGATTGGTTGCAAAAATATTGTGACAATTTTATATCACCCCACCATGATAATTTAAAAAAGTGTCTACAATCACTGCAATATTTTGCAACGGCCTCTGTCCTCCTTCCCTCTTTCTTCCCTAGTTGTATTTCATGCATAATTTAGTTCATATGCCATGCCTTGATACAATGTAACATGACAGCACATTGAATTTGAGAAACAAAAAATATTGCAAAATCTAAAAATGCTCTATATAAGTGGCTTAATCAATATTTCATTGAAGGTTCCCATCAAATCAACCAAAGGCAGTATTGCCAATCAGTTGCTCAGATTGTATGATCCATTGTAGCACAGCCCAAACTCTGAATCAATGTCTCTTGTTAGAATCAGGTTATCAACTCTGTAAAGCTTGTATGGGAGAATGTTGGAGTTCTTACTGCCATCCAGATGAGCGGCAACCTAATCTCGATTCATTGTAGCACAGCCCGAACTCTGAATGAATGTCTCTTGTTAGAATCAGGGCATCAACTCCATAAAGCTTGTATGGCAGAATGTTGGAGTTCTTACTGCCATCCAAGCTTGTATGGCAGAATGTTGGAATTCTTACTGCCATCCTGCTACTATACAAAAATCTGCCCGTGAGTTGAATTCCTTGATAGGATTTAGAATGGATGTAAAGAGGATCTGTGGTTTGGCAAATTGCACACCTATTTATCAAAATTGTATACTTCGGTACTTGTAGATATGCTGAGAACTCACCATGAACAGCACTGGTCGATGAACCATGGTTTTCTCTTGAATTGGCATGCTATGGGTTAGGCAATAATTGATTGCTATCATGGTTCAATGGCTTTTCTCCCTGTTTAAGAGTGAGAGAAGAGTTGAGGAGCTTACTAGACTAGCTTGCCATGAAGGGTTCATAACCGTTCAGAGAGTCAGGAGAGCATAGAGCATGCCAGCATGGAAATGGTAGAAGGATTGGAGGAGCTCTCAGATCCTGCTGTTTTGCACCTAATTCTGTCACATATTCAGCAGAACTTTGTGTCTATTTTGGTCTCTACGTGTAGTTACAGTAAATATTATTTACTGAAATCTAGTTTGTTCTCATGCCCCATGAACTTCTTTCTCATCTGTTTGTTTATGTTGTGTTTTGGATTTTCAGCAAGGTTGGCAAAACTTGTCAGAAATGAGGAGATGTCTGCACCATGTCCGACAACAATTCTATATCCAACTAGTGGTGGCAACATCCACTATTTCAAGGCAATAACACCATGTGCCATCTTTGACATTCTATCCCCTCCTTACTCCTCAGAGGATGGGCGACACTGCACTTATTTCCGAACATGCCCAAGAAGGGCTCTTCCTGGTAAGCGCTTTTACAATTACATGTTCCTTCCACAAGCGCAGTACACATTGTGCAAATTTGCTGCATGTCTTTGTGCCGACTTTGAGTATAGCTTCTGTATCAACGATGTGCTTGCAATTTGGTTTGTTTGAAAACCTCATTCTCTTGTTGCTTCAGTTGACTTGATTGAAGGCATTGCACAATCGAGTGGAGAGCACATTTCTGAAGTGGCCTGGTTAGAAGAGTATCAGCCTCCTGATAGTTTCGTTGTTCTGAGGGGACAATACCGGGGCCCAGTCATTAGAAAGTGATAAAAGCACTTGTTCCAATGTCATCCAGCACAAACACTGGCGATGAGGATGCAAGCAACTGCAGCATGATAGATATATCATTAGTGAAAGTGAAACTAAAGCAAAAAGCAGCTCTAATCCGCTGAATGTAATTTGGTCCATCTGTCATTTGGGTTGTCAATAGTGATGGGAATAATTTTTCAATATGTAAGTTAGGCATTGGGATTGTACATATATTGGTAGAATTCTCCCCCATTTTATGGATCTCACCTTTTAACTAGTGAAAACGAGCGGTGAAACTGGATGAACTCAGGCCCCAATCCCATGCGCTGTCTTCGTTGCTTCCTTTCTGTACGAGGATCAGTAGAGCTGGTTATGGAACCCATTTCATTCTTGAAGGTTCCTCTTGTATTCTAAATTGAATGTTGTCACAGGAAACTCAGGAACATTTGATCATTTGTGTGGGTTGCTAAAGCAAAAATAAGCGGTAAAATAATGTGACCCACGTAAGTATTATGCATTCTATTATATTATATAGTTTTAAAATGTCAATGCGTGTATTGTACACTTAAATTAATGATTCATTTAAAATACTAATTATATGGCATTAAAAATAAAACATCTACATATTGATGGTTCAGGTTTTGTTCCTGCGGGTTGATCAGTTTAGCGAATCGTTGCGATTCCTTTTATGGAGTCTTAAGCTGGAAAATTCTGTTGGCATCACCTGTACACCGCATCTACCTGTGAAGTGGAGCCTGGTACATAATTCCGGATGGGCTTGCCGTCTGCCATTGGCTTGCCACCACATTAAAGCCATACATAGCATGGTATGAGAATGAGAATTTCCAGTAGCATGGTATGAGAACGAGAATTTCCAATGGACGGAGTGCTTGTGAACATCAATAGGTTCGAAGTCAAGGTGCACAGTAATTATTATTATTTTTTTGTACAGTCATTCTTTGATATTGTAATTTAAACCCTTGGTGTTTGAAAGTAATGCACGTTGCAATTTAAAACCTATAAACTGTAATATCCCGGGCTAAAGTCTATGCCTTATCGGGCTGCGTCCACTGGCTAATCATGCAAGTGCAGGAGTTTCACTTTATTAATTAATTATTTAACCTCAGGAAATTATTTACTATAAACAATTTCATAAAAAAAATTTACGCAAATGGTATTTGGAGTTTAAATTTAATTCATTTATTATATTTAATATTATTTATCTAGATAAAATTCCAAAAAAAGAAAATAAAATAATGGCTAACCAGTTGAGACCAGTGCATACATGAAAATGTTTGTAGGGAATCGTTCCCCAAAATATATACCGTCGACTAGCAATAGCACTCCACAAACCTGGCATTTCAGGATGTCTCACACGTTTGATTAAGTCTCCACGTGCGAGAGCGAAAGGTCTCCCCCGGCTTTTCATTTGGCGGACTCGCTTTCCTCAACCGAAAGCTTTCGACGCCGGATTTCTTCCCTCCCAATCCTCCGATCTTATTCAGCGATGGTTTTGGCAAACACATGGCGCGGCGGACGCATCATCATCTGAGACAGATAGGGTGCATCGCATGCGACGATCTGTCAGAATTCGGAGCCGGCAAGGAAGGCTGGCTCGTCGATAATCCCTCTCTCCTCACCGCCCTCGATTCACAGTCCCTTGCACTGGCCCATCGCTTTCTCGTCCTTGTCCTCTCCTGGTCTGACGACGGCTACGGTCCGTCGCGCCCTATCAAGCTACGCCCCTCGCTTTCGGCCGTTGAAGGTGAAATCACCGCCGTCGAATGGCTTGTCTTGGACGATGTACGGGTCCTGGCGCTGGGCACATCCAATGGCTATCTTCTTTTATATTCGTTAGGCGCCGATCTGATTCTTAAACAGGTAAAAAATATCACTTTGTAATATTCTACCAGATAAGTGTTTGGCTGCACAAATGCGGAATAATCTGAAATTTTTGTTTTTTCACGATAAGCTGCATCGGTCATGATGATTTTAGAAGTGTTTCTAAGGGAGCATTGATTGCACAAAATTTCGGGATAGTGTGAAGCCGTTATTTAACAAAATTAAGATTTTAGAATATCCCAGTATGTGAGTGTTTGTTTGGGCATTAATTGGGAATTTGTGTAATAAGACCCAATATTATGATAGTTCTGAAGTTTGTTGATTGTATTGAGTTGCAACAAATTTCACAAAATATAAAATCATAAGCAATAAATATCACATTTTTAAGGTATTCCCACCATACAAATGTTTTGTCACACAAATGTCATGATAAGCTTCAATGATAAGATAAGTTTGAAAACAACTTCAAATTGAATTGTCGTTATATTTTTAAACGGCCATTTCTTTCTTCTTTTGCCTCCTCCCATCCAATCTCATGCAAAATCCGAGAACTCTTCAAGCGTCAAATTTCTTTCTTCGAACATCCATTTCTTTCTTCTATTGACCTCTTCTCTTCCTGGAAGTAGTTTTGTTGCAACTAAACTTCAAATGGCTCTTGAAACTCTTAGATTAATCCCAGCATGTTTTGCATCTTGCACATCCAGATGATACATCCTGGGCAGATACTGAGGTTACGAGTACGTGAAGTGAAGAGCACTGTTACACAAGATGCACATTCAGAGGAGGTGTGCATTGTTATGCCTGGTGTGGTTGCACGTTTTGATGGATCAGATATCCAGGTTTGTTCCTGTTTTCTCTTTAATCATTTGAATTGCTAACAGTATATTGTGCTTAGAAATTTTTCACAAATGTTGGATTCTGGTCCAAGTTTTTGACTAGAAATGAGAGATATTTGAGTATTCGCCTTTCTGGCGTCGATGGTTTCTCTAGCTACCTAAATGTCAGGATGTGGGACGGATGATGGTTTCTATAGCTACCTGAATGTTGGGGGTCAGTGGTGGATATAGGGGGAAGCAAATTCTTGCTTGCAGCGTAGGTTTTTTATGCATGCCTCCTGTATACCAAATGTGGTGAATTCAGTTCCTGTCTTCTTGATCTTGATGTGATGGTACAAACAGTTTAATTTGTTTTTCCCTTTATATGGTGTAAAACTTCATCAAATGGGGAAAATTACAGAGGGTACCAGGGTCATATCTGATCTAACATTTGAAGATTTCATAGCATACCATTATCACTTAATGAGATTTTTTTTCCCATTAAATTGTAGGCAAGCCTAACTTGTCTTTGCTATTTTTGAGGTTTAGAACTTGCTCCAAAGATGGTTACAAGAATCACACTCAAATATGTGGGGACAAAGACCAGAAAATAGAGAAACAGATGCATTGGGAAATTCTTATGGGAAACTTCCTTATCAGGTCTGGAATGTTAGCAAGTATGGGCTGTGTTCTGATGCTGCAATTACTGGGATAATGCCTCCACCACTGATGGAGCTTCAGGTGAAATACCTATTCCTATGTGTTGTTTAGGCTATTCATTGCTGCTGGAAATGATTATGGTACTTTCTATTGTCACCATTTTAAGTAGCGACGGCCTATTTTGGGGTATGTGCCTTTTTGGTGGATGGGATGAGAGTGGCACAGATTTTTATCATTCATATTTAGTATATTCCATGAAACAAGTATTATCATTCACGTTCAGCATAATTAACAAGTATATTACTTTTCAATGGGAAGAAATGGAGCACCCTTAGTGATTTTCTTTTCCATGATGTTGTTACCCCAGATAAGATGATTTCTTGGTGGGCAGCACAAGAAGTAGGCCCTGATATGTTTGTTGTATATTTTATAATGTTTCATTTTGACATACCTCCGATGTTCTCTGTCCAGTCTGTTCCTCCTAATTTTTTCAGTAATTTTTTGGGATCCTTCTGAAGCTATCCTGGTATTTGAATTCAGCTGATTTTATTGTTGGGCAGTCAAGACAGCGTTACTATTGTGCAGTCACTGTTGGAGAGGATGCCGTGATTTCAGCATACAGGTGATTTCAAATTTTTCTTGAAGCTACAGTTCACCTTTTGTTGGCCAGTTAATTTAAATATATGGTAGCCTGGTATATGTATTGTGGATAGAGAGAGAGAGAGAGAGACCTCCCCAAGCATTATGATGACATGCCATGGTGATGGTGGTTTCTCATGTCTTATTAAAAGAAGTAACAGCAGCAGAAGTAAAACTGCCACCTGTTGCTGTCTTTTAGTTATTGACTTAAATTATGTTTGAATGCAAGGCTTTCAGAAGACAGGAACAGGTCTTTAGTTGGAACCATTCTGTCAAAGGTTGTGCCTGTGACATTTTCAACCATAGCATCTTTGTCAAAAATGATTTGGCGCAGTGAGCAACCTTCAACAAGACAATCAGAACCAAAGCCTCAGTCATTTGCTAAAGGTCAGGAATCAACTATGTTAATTTTGTCAACAGGGTTTTTGCTATTCTATATTAGAGGGCAACATTAGGGGTATAATTTTCCATGCATGTTATTTACTGCATTGGTTTCATGACCGACTGGATTGAATAAAAAGACTATTAATTGCTAAGAATTCTGCATAAATTGTTGGACAGTCTGCATCATGAACCTGAAGACGGTTGTTTGGCCATACCTTATGTTGCTTGAATTGAATCGTTAATATGTTCCTTGCGGACTGCTTTTTTTCATATTAGCTTCTCAGTAACTTTTATATGCACTTCTTTCTACCTCCACCTCTATAGAACCTTGTCTGGAACCATCTTATCTCTGTATTTCCCTTTCTGACCAAAATCCATAGTTTTAATCTTTTTTCCTCGTTTTCTTTTCTCTTTATTTTCTTTAATTTCCTTGTATATGTCTGGTTCTGATATTTTTCATGTAATCACTTTCTTGAAGACCTTTGTGGATTGATTGAAACTTATTAAAGCAAAAAACAATATATGTTGGTCTTTCAAGGTTTGGCCCCGAACCAGTGGAAGCAGCAGAAGTTACTTTAAAAGCCTATTACCTGTTATGAAATGGTTACTCGATTACCCTCAGGATGACAGTTTACTTTCCAATTACTTGGATGCTCTGAGCTGTTTTATGTAGTTTCCTGCTTCTGTTTGAAGAATTTCATTGGGAAATTGATCTCTAGACATGTTACTAGAAATCTATATTCTCTATCCTGTTTTGAGCTGTTTTCTGCAATGGATACACTTTGACTAATTCTTTCCAATGTAATTTGTTGCAGCATCACCCTTGACATGTTTGAAAGATAACCCCAGGAAGGGAGAGAAACTCACTCTTTCTCCAAGTGGTACATTGGCTGCCATCACTGATTCACTTGGTCGCATTATGCTCTTGGACACACAGGCACTTGTTGTCGTACGACTATGGAAGGTTTTGCTGAGCATTTAAATAATTGAGTCATACTTAGAAGATCTACTTATTTCTTTATGTGGCTGATTTTTTATTTGATTTTCTTGAAGGGATACCGTGATGCATCCTGCCTTTTCATGGAGATGCTTGTGGACCGAGATACAGCTTCATCAAGTTCACCATACTATGGACAATCAAAAAATGACTACCATTTGTGCTTAGCCATTCATGCTCCTCGAAAGGGCATAGTTGAGGTACTACTTGGTATTGTATGCTGGTGACCAATGTTGCATGCCATTTTTGGATTAACTATGGATTGCAATACCATAGAATGGATATTGGAATCAGTTAAGAGGATTCTTTATTGTGGACAACCCATTGTCTTTTCCCACTAGGCATATTGGGAGTGTGACTTGGACTAGCCTGTGTCATCAAACTGAAACATCTAACACGTTTCATTGTCTTTGCTTCTTGTTGGCTCCTGCTTGTATTGCATCAAGGAATGTATCCAAGTAATGCTAACCTGGTTAGAAATCTACTTGTGAAGTTTCATATGCATATATCATATCCTGTCATGTATGCCTACTGCTGGTTGATGATAGGATGGGGCTGAATGGAAGTTGGCTGTTGGTCACTTTGTGAAATCCACAGGGTTTTTGTTTTGAGTCAATACTTTTGGCACTGGCACTTTCTTGTTTCTCTTGGGGCATTTCATTGATGAAATAAATATAAACAGCTGGCATGACATTAGGAAGATGAGACCAGGGCAGAAATCCCTTATCAACTGCTGCTTAGATGATTGGTAATAGAAAGGAAGTCATGAATGCAGGTTCGTGCTTTGTCTGTGGTTTCCAAGTAATCTATCAGAATGGTGCATACTATTCAACAACTGACCTGACCTGCATTTTACATAAAATCACAATGGTATTTTGTTTTTAGCTCATAGCTCTAATTTCGGCAGAAATATGGCAGCCTTATGGTTCCCTGATCATTGTGGATGAACTCCATTAGATGTCTAAAAGCTTGCCCCCACAAATTCTCACACAGGCATTCTTTGCAATTCACGAACTCTAGGCACAATGCTGGATTTATGGATAACCCAGACGCCTCACATCTTGCATGCTGATATGTACCAAAAGTTTAGGGCTTGGTAATCCTAGAAATACAATACATCAAAATCATTTTAGACTGGGAGAAAAGGGATGGAACTTGTTTTCTTCAGTAAATTCCCACTGATTTCAACTATCTGGCCTCTCATAATTGGTGCTGATGCAGGTTTGGAAGATGCGAATTGGACCACGCCTTTTAACCATTCAATGTGCCAAAGGAAGCAAAATCATGCAACCCACACCAAAGTTTGGATCATCATCATCAGCAAGCTCATCATCTTACATTCCTTTGGAAGTTTTCCTGTTGAATGGAGATTCTGGACAGATGTCAGTCCTGAACAGATACCTCAGTTGAGAAAAATAATCCTTAAAAAAGTGAAAAAAAATATGTTACCGTCCCTTGCCTCATTGCATTTGTGCAGTTCCTTTTTCAATCTTATATTTGTCATTGTCACCCATTATTAGTTCGAAAGTTTGTTGTTGATCATGATTGACAATGGAAAGTTTGTTGTATAGCACAAAACATTTT
>JAYJMB010010928.1:0-48731 GCA_036873735.1 Pouteria campechiana
TGAGAAAGTGAGACTCGACTACCCCACCTTAAAAGTGGGTAGGTCGAGGTGAAACTCAGGGCAAATGCCCACCGTCGTGCCTTGAAAAGCGGGGCGTGACATTAGTATCCATTTATGAAGGTTCCTAACAAGTCAAGGGAAACAGAAGGAATAAGTTGATAGAAGAACTAAAAATTTTTAGGATGAAGGAGAAAGTATATCAAAAATCTATACTCATTTTTCCAAGGTTATTAACACCTTAAAAGTTTTCAAAAAAGAAGTTATAAATTTTGAATAGGTAGTGAAGATACTAAGAGCGCTACCAGATTCATGGAACCAGAAGATCATAGCAATAGAGGAAGCAAAGGATTTGAATACATTGATGTCATAAGATCTAATCAAGAACAAAATAAAGGAGCCAATAAAGCCGAAGGAGAGTATTGCTCTAAAAGTGACCTAAGAAAGCAACAGTGATATAGTATCATAATGTAAAGATGATATGGCCATGTTGGTCCAAAATTTTAGAAGATTTGCAAGAAGTAGAAAAGGCAGCGCCTCAAGGAGATAGCCTAGACAACAAAATAAAACAGCAAAAAGAAAGAAGGATCTCCCCACATGCTATAGATATGGAGGAATTGGACACCTGTCTCCTAAGTGTCCCAATGAAGAAAAAGTAGACATAAATAAGAAGGATGATAGAAAAGAAAAAAAATACTTTAAGAAGTCCTCAAGAAACCATGCTAGAGGAATGTATGTGAATGATGAAGACTCGTCTACAACAAGCTCAATAGAGAAAGATGACAATAAAGTTGGACATCTTACAAGAATATGTTACATGGCCCAGATGGAGGAGACTCGACAAATAAAATCACCATCAAAGAACAATGCACAACAGGCCTAGAAACAGAGGTAAACTCTTATTACTCTTATAGTTTTGACTCTTCGAGTTTAAATAGCACTTGTGTTAAATGCAAAAAATTTGATAAGTTACAACAATCATACAACTTTTTCTTCAGTGAGTTTGAATCATTTAGCTAGAAATTTACTCAAAAGAAAAGACACTTTAAAGCAACTATCAAAGTAAATTCCATTCTAGCGGAAAGGAATTTATCTCTACAAAAGGAAGTTGGAGATCTAAAGAAAGAGATAGAAATATTAAACAATATGCTAAGTAAATTCTCCAATCTAGGAGAGTTTGTGGCCAAATTTATGAGAGTAACTGGTCAAACCGACAAAAAGGGACTTGGTTGTGAACAATCAGATGATGAAAATTTAAAGAAATTTGTTGGATGGTCCAAGGGAATGAACTCACAGAAGAAAAAGAGAACTATCCAAACATTAGAAGACTTATGAATATTCCTTGGACAAAGAAATCAATAGAATATATTGCATCTGTTAGAGTCTCAAATATTTGCTATTTCTATAATAAATTTGGATATAAAGAGTATGAATGTTATGCTAAAAAGATGTAAGCAAAAGGTGTTAAAATGAGATGAAAACGTAAGAAATGAGCACACACTTATACCACACACATTCCCACTAACACCATTGGACCCAATACTTGGGTACCAACAAGGTAAGAAGAAGATTTGCTTTGAATGCAGGTAAATCTCAAAGCTACATTAGCAAATGCATAGTTCATAGATAATGGGTGTCTAAGACATATGACTGAGAACAAAAAGATGTTCAAAGAATTAAAACCAATGGATGGAGGAACAGTATCATTCGACAACAATGATAAAGGTCTGATCAAGGGAATTAGTAAAATTTATGGCTTATTCAATGCATGCATAGAGGATGTATTATAAGTAGAAGGACTTAAACACAATCTACTAAGCATCAGTCAATTATGTGACAAGGGTCACAAGTCGTGTTTGAACTATCTGTATGTAATGTATTTAGTACAGACAATGATCTACTATTTAGCAAAAAAAGGCATGAAAATATTTATCTATCACAGTTGGATGATATAGTTGGAAAATGCTTAATTGCAGTCAAGGATAATCCATGGGTAAGGCACAAGAGGATGAGACATAACAATATGTCAAATATCAAGTCTTTGTGAAAAAGAATCTCATGATTGGTCTACCAAAATTAAACTATGACAAAAATCAAATATGCTAATCTTGGCAATTGTCAAAATAGACCAAAGTATCATTCCACCCTAAGAATAAAGTATCCACATCCAGACCTCTAGAATTATTGCATATAGATTTATTTGAACCATCAGACATAGTCACACTTGAAAAGAAAAGATACGTATATGTGATAGTAAATGACTACCCTAGATTTACATGGGTAATTTTCTTGACTAGCAAAAATGAAACATTTTCAATGTTTTATACTTTTTCGAAGCTAGTCCAAAATGAGAAACAAATGTCCATTATATCCATCTGTGGTGATCACGGTGGTGAATTTGAAAATAGAAGATTCATTAATTTTTGTGATGAAAAAGGAATTTATCATAGTTTCCCATCCCCCAGAACTCCTCAACAATATGAAGTTATGGAAAGAAAGAATCAGACAATTCAAGAAATGGCAAGAACTATGCCAAATGAAAGTAAATTATCCAAAAGATTATAGGGAGAAGCCGTTAGTACTGCTTGCCATGTATTGAATAGGGTTACCATAAAAGCAATTTTAAAGAAAAACTCATGTGAGCTTTGGAAAGGAAGAAAACCAAACATCTCATTTTTTCATCCCTTTGGATGCTTATACTATGTGCTAAACAATGGGAAAGATAATATTGGAAAGTTTAATCCATAGAGCGATGAAGCTATCTTTCTTGGTTGCTCTTCCAATAGTAGAGAATTTAGGGTCTATATTAAGAAAATACATGTTGTAGAAGAATCTATATATGTTAAATTCAATGAAGCAAATATAACCCCAAGAAAGGAGAGTGATAGTGATGAAGATGAAGTTGCAACAAATATGAAGAAGCTCAAATTGAAGGATCAAGAGAATGACACTAATGATGAAGATATACAAATTTTAGAAAATGAAGAGGAGGTAAGAGTAAGTAATGTTCCTTATTAACCCCCTACTGATTTGAAATTTGTTACCGCTCATCCTAGAAAGCAAATTATATGAAATGTATATGATGGTGTCAAAATAAGAAGGTCTATGCAAAATGTCTTTAGTGATTATGCCTTCATATCTACAATAGAACCAACTAACATTGATCAAACTTTAAATGATGAAAGTTGGATTATAGCAATGCAAGAAGAGCTAAACTAGTTTGAAAGAATAAAAGTATAGGAACTAGTTTCAAAACAAGAAAATGTTGATGTAATCGGAACTAAATGGGTATTCAGAAATAAATTAGATGAGAGTGGGCTAGTTGTAAGAATAAGGCATGATTAGTTGCTAAAGGGTACTCTCAAGAAGAAAGAATTGATTTGAAGAATCATATGCCCCTGTAGCTAGGCTAGAAGCAATTAGAATGCTACTCGCTTTTGCTTCTCATAAGGACTTTAAGTTATTTCAGATGAATGTAAAGAGTGCTTTTTTAAATGGATATTTAAATGAAGAAGTGTATGTAAATCAACCTCCTGGTTTTGAGAATAATGATCAACCCAATCATGCCTATAAGCTCACCAAGGCGTTATATAGTTTAAGACAAGCTCCAAGAGCTTAATATGAGAGGTTGAGCAAATTCTTAGTAGCTGGAAGTTGTTACACTCAATTGCTATAGATGGAACAACAACTTCTTAATTATGGACTAAGCTATAGAGACATACTCATTAAATATGATAACACTAGTGCTATATGCTTGACAAATAACCTTGTTTTATATTCGAGAACTAAGCATATAGAAATCAGGCACCACTTTATTAGAATCATGTTAAGAAATATGATATATGTCTAGAATATGTGCCCACAAGTGCACAACTTGCTGATATTTTTACTAAACCACTATCTTAGACACCTTTTGCAACATTAGAAGAGAATTAGGTATGACTAATGTGATGATCTAAGGATAAAATCTCTAATGTTTCTATGCTTGAAATTGCGATGTTGAATATGCTCTCTTGAGACTAAACTTTGTCTCAGATGAAGTAAGTTATTTGAATCAAGTGCTCTATTAACATTTCATTTGAAGATTGTTTCCCAAGAGTACACCTTGTTTTCTTACTATAATTAACTTACATCTATGGTTATCACATCCAACTCTATTTTCAGCACGAGTTATTCTCCCTTTCTTAGAAAATCACATCATGCACCTTGTATAGCCCCCACAATCAATCTCCTAAATCACAATCCTTCTCTACACTAGAAAAATGAAATTCTTCAGAGAAGAACATTTTGGAAGCAATCACAAAGAGATGACAAGCGCATGGTGGGAACTGAAGAATCAACTACTGGTTCTTCAACTAATTTCCTGGAGGAAAGAAAATGCTTCTATGTTCACCATTCTTCCATTCATTCTCTCAAAAGCATTTCTCTTCAAGATATGACTTTGTAGAAATAATTCATCAATCTCATCATTGACAAATAGCCCTGGTTCATATATTACCATCATCTGGGCATTTGAAGAAGAGGAGATTGTAATAAACAAGTATATTACATTCATCTCCAACCCTCATCTTTCCATCCACCATCCAAAACTTTGGTTTCTCACACTTGAAGAAACCTCTCATAGTTTTGGATGCACCTCCCCCCACCTTGAGGTCAACTCTTTAGGTTCTAGAATAATCTCTCTCTCCATCTCTCCAAACTTAGAATGTTTATGTCTAGGCTAATCTGCTTTGTATCGCTGTTTGTAATAAAATAAAATGAAATCTTTCCATTATTTTCTAGATACTTCTATTTGTATGTGTATCTTACTGAGAGGAGGTATGTCTTTTTGCTTTTGATAAAAAGGGGGAAAAAGAATATGCAAATTATCTTAAACAGAATATATAAACTGCATAAACACTTAACACTTAATAAATTAGGGGGAGAATGCATTCTAAATAATCAAGGGGAGAATATAAAATAAGATAAGAAAACATCAAAAGATGGCAACTTGCAGAATGTTTAAACATTGCAAACATTTTTATCTGCATACATTCAAGGGCAGATTATCTTCTATTAAATAATTTTTAATCATGTTTTTTCATCATCAAAAAGGGGAAGAATGTTGACATCAATGCATGGTTTCAATGACAAACAAAACATGATTAAAGATTATATACTAATAGTTGTTATCAAGGTTTAGCACCTAGAATTAAGTTGCAGTCTTAAAGATAAATGAGAACAGAAAACATATTTCATGGCTGCAAGGCTTGAGCAAGTAAAGAAGCAAAAGATGAAGTGTTGTAATAGACAAATCATGATTGAAAAGGATTCAACTATTTTCCATTTGTCTGTCAAAATGAAAAACTACGTCTAATAGATCTAAGAAAATATGTTTACAACAGAGTTCATCTATCATAAGTAAGCCACAATTTTTAAAAATAGTCATTTGATGAGAATAGACAAAGGCGGAAGAAGCGAAGATCTTTTCAGTAGAACCAAAAACTTCATTTTCCATCAACAGACAAAGGCGGAAGAAGTGAAGATCTTTTTAGCAGAACAAAAGACTTTGTCTACCATCAATAAACAAAGCAAAGAAGCAGGAATTATATGGCAGAACAGAAACTTCGTCTATCACAAGTAAGCCAATGATCATATACTATCGATAGATAAAGTGGAAGAAGCAAGAAGCATCTAACAGAACAAAGAATTTGTCAGTGATCGTCTGAATGTCAACAGACAAAGTGGAGAAATATTCCATCAGACGAATGCATGAAAAAAATTTGTCGACAATCTAATACTTCTTCTATTACTTACAAATAGACAAACCCAATAGACAAAGCTCTAAAGCAACAAGATATTTATGCCTCTATGATGCAATAGATGAAAGAACTTTATCTTATGGACAGCTAGATAGATACTTCGTCTATCATAAGTAAATGATGAGTAGTGGTCAGAACGAATCATTGGTCTTCGCCCAGCATTAATAAAAATATTTCTATATTGGTGAAAGCAGTAGCTAATGCAGTAATACCTCAACCAGAGCTTATTAAGAAAACTGAAATCATCTTCTTCAAGGTTGATGCGACAGGCATTATAACATATGAAGAATAAGTAGAAGTCAGAAGATTCAAAATGCGCCAATCAGGTTGTCTTCTATTATTAATAGAGCTCACCTACTACCAATAACTAGAATTCAAAGTAGCTGTAAATGAAGCATCGTTGGAGTAGAAGGAAGTAACAAAGCAATTGAGAAAATCATTCAAACCTTCTTGAGAGCATTTACTGATCTGAGCTTAACCTTCTACAATCTTTCAAGAGTCAAAAGCCTTACATTCAAACCTTCTTCAAATTTCCTTGAAGGCTCTCAACTACTATTGGAAAGATCATTTACTTCTGCATTCAACTTTTAGAAAACTTCCCTCGTGCTTACTGAGAAATTCTTGTGCTTAAACTTTTGATATTCATTTCTTGTTCCTTGAGCTAGTATTTGTGACTAGACTCAAGAAGAGTTGTGACTATTTAAGTGTAGACAAGAGCTATTTGTTTATGCCCCCTAGAGTTGAAATCTAGAAGAGTGCTAGGAGCACTGTGTTTATGCCCCCCTAGAGCTGGAATCCAGAAGAGTATTGGGGACACTTGTTTACGCCCCCTAGATTTATAATCTAGAAGAGTATTAGGGACACTATTGTATTTCTGTTATTGGGAATAGTGGAACCTAAGACATTAAGAAAAAAGTGATCTTGGAAGAGTGGAGTGGAGTGTTTACTCGAACCACTATAAAAATTATTATGTCTTATTTATTTTGTGTTCGAGTGATTGATTGCTAGAAGGAAAACTAATCTCAAAGGGGTCAAGAAATAATTTTTAAGTACCCCATTCACCACTCCCCTCTTAGGTTTTAGCCTAATCTATGGGACCAACACTCATGACTCATGTACTCATTAACTCCGATCACTAAGATCGTCAATGGCCCAAGACAATCCTACTCCTAATGATTCATGGTTCATGTCCCCACACATGATAATGAATCCATCATGCTATAGTATTTAAGCATATAAAAGAATTAATTTTGAAAAATAATCAAGTAAGAAACTTGCTTTAACAATGTAAATTCATATAAAGCAGTAAAACATGATGCTCGTAAATATCACTAATTAGATTTCAAAAATGGGCAGCAATCCACCCATCTTGGGGTTGTCCATAAAACAGATCATCCTCATATAATTTACTAAAAATGGAATTAATTCTAATTAATCACTTACTTCTTATTGTAACTCCAAAATTTTAGTTTTCTCTACTTAATCTCTAAGAATCTTCACTAATTTCAGCAAGTAGGTATGACAGTTCATCGAATCAGAAGCTTGTGCCTTCCACCATGTCCAAATTAGAGTGGAAGTAAGGTCTAATTATGGAGGGATTCGGTGCAAATGGTTAAAGGTTGATTTCACTTGAAATTAGACACAAATTGGACATGAATTTAAGTTGGAAATGAAAGAGGAAAGAAAAGGTTGCTAAGGGTGGTCATTGGAATGAAAAGGATAAAGATGGAGCATTATATTTGCTCCCACATATGGTGGTCTAAAGATATACACCACTCCATGAAAATGCACCCATCATTCATTCTTTACACTCCGATCTAGTTGAAAGCAATTTTTAGAACATTTTTTGGCTGATTCATTAAAAGTGTTCAAGATAAAAGTTTTAGCATTTGTTTTTCTCTTTCTAATAAACTAATAATAAATTAATTATGAGTTTATATGAAAAATTTATACTTAAAATACTACAACTATCTCTAATTGAAAAAGGCATCACTTTGAGGCCCCAATGACTCCAACTAGAGAATGATTTAGCTAAAGTTATCAACATAAAAATTTTAACCATTTAAAGTATCTGAATAATGCAAAACAAATCACAAAATTTGGAGTTCATATGTGAAATTTATTATCAAAATATCAAAACTTTTCTAGAAGGGGTAAATTATCAAAAATACCAAAAATCACATTAATTTTCCAATTATTTAGGGCCACAAATCACTAAAATTTTAATTATAAATGAAAAGTATACTTACGAAAAATTTATGTTGTCATAGTCTACTTCCCTTATAAAAAGTTTCATCCTTGAAACTTTAGCTCTTATTCCGTAGGTAGGGGTACTTTGCTTGTATCTTCTCCTCATTTTCTTGGGTGACTTCATCTTCATTGTGGTGGTTCCACTCCACTTTTACCAAACAGATTAATTTATTTCTCAATTATTTGTCTTTTCTGTCTAATATCCAAATGGGTCTTTCAATATACCACAAATTATACTCAATCCTGATTTCTTCTGCTTCAAAAACATGGGATGCATTTGGCTCATACTTCCTCAAGGAGAATACGTGGAACACATCATGCATCCCACTCAAAGATGGTGGCAATGCTACTTGATATGCCACCTTACCAATCCACTCTAGGATTTCATAAGTTCTCACATATCTTGGGTTCAACTTGCCCTTAGTGCCAAATCACAACACAACCTTCATAGCCAAAACCTTTAGGAATACTTTGTCTCTTGTCTGAAATTCTAGGTCACGTCTTTGTGTATCTGCATAACTCTTCTAGTGTGATTGGGCAATCCATAACTTTTCTTTGATCTAGGCTACTTTCCCCACTATATCAGCAATCATCTGTGGGCCTATGAGGGTACTCTCACCAACTTCATCCCAATACAAGGGTGAACTACACTTATGACCATATAATGCTTCAAATGGAGCCATCTAAATACTAGAGTGATAACTGTTGTTATAGGCAAACCCAACCAATGGCAAGTATTGACTCTAAGCTTCACCTCATTCAAGCACACATGCTCTAAGCATGTCGTCCAACTACTACCTCACTTGTCCTATTGCCCATCTGTCTGTGGATGATAAGTACTACTAAAATCTAGCCGAGTCCCATAGATTTATGTAATGCATTCCAGAACTTGGAAGTAAACACTAAACCTCAGTTTGAAGTAATAGATTAGGCACCCCATGTAGCCTCACTAGCTCTTTATGAGATCCATGCATATTTTTAGCAGTAAATGTTGCTTTCACAGGGATAAAATGAGCTACCATGGTCGATTTGTCTACGACCACCCATATACTATCGTACCCTGTAGTGGTCTTTGGTAAGCTTATAATGAAATCCATAGTAATGTTAGTCCATTTCATTCAGGACTCTCAATAGGCTGTAACAAACCACCTGGTCTTTGGTGCTCTACCTTCAACCTCTGACATGCCAAACATCTAGCCACATATTGAGCTATATCACTCTTCATACCACTCCACCAACAATGGGATTTCAAATCATGATACATTTTGGTGCTTCCCGGGTGGATGGTATAGGGTAAATAATGTGCTTCCTCTAGCACCTTCTTCATCATTGTTGTTCCTTTAGGAATCACTATCCACTTCCTATATCTCAAAATGCCATCCACACTCATCAGAAAGTCTAGTATCTTCCCCCCTTGTGCCTTTTCTTTTAGTTTTTGGAATTCTTTATCTAAAGTTTCTTCTTGAGCCAATCTGATCTCCTCTATCAAAGTTGGTTACACACTTAACTGAAACATCTATGCAACCAATCCTCTTATGCAAACATGAAGGTCTAAGTTTCTTAGCTCCTCAAATAACTCTTCCTTTTGGGTGAGCAAACTTGTCATGCTATTACTTAATTTCCTACTTAAGGCATCAGCTACTACATTAGCCTTCCCAGGGTGATAATAAATATTCTGATCATAATCTTCCAGCAATTCTAGCCACTGCCTTTGCCTCATGTTTAATTCTTTCTAGGTGAAAATGTATTTCAAACTCTTATGATTAGTGTACACATCACATTTTTCATCATACAAGTAGTGTTGCCATATTTTTAATGAAAAGACAATGGCTGTCAGTTCTAGATCATGGGTTGGATAATTTTGCTCATGTGGCCTCAATTGTCTAGATGCATAGGCTATCACATTCCCATGCTACATCAATACACAACCTAATCCATCCTTTGAAGCATCACTGTAGATCATGAATCCACCCTATCTAGATGGCATTGTTAATACTAGAGCCTCTACTAATCTCCTCTTCAATTCCTAAAAGGCTTCCTCATAATGATAAGTCTAGTCAATTTGGTTAGGGGCATAGCAATCGTGAAAGATCCCTCTACAAATCTTTGATAATTTCCAGCCAATCCTAAAAAACTTTTGACCTTTGTCACATTACTAGGCCAGTTCACTACTACCTGTATTTTGTGAGGATCTATTGAAATGCCATCACCAGAAATCAAATGACAGAAGAGGGCTACACTGTTCATCCAGAAGTGCACTTCTTTAGCTTTGCATACAACTTCTCTTCCCTTAGCTTCTACAATGTCAGCTTTAAATGATACTCATGTTCCTCTCTGCTATTAGAGTAATAAAAATATCATCAATAAACACAATCATAAACTGATCCAAATAAGGTCTGAACACCTTGTTCATTAAGTTCATAAAAACTATAGGAACATTACTAAACCCAAATGGCATCACCAAGAACTTGTAGAGCTCATATCGCCTCCTGAAAGCAATCTTAGGCACATCTATGGTCCTAATCCTCATCTGATGATATCTGAATTGTAAATCAATCTCGGAAAATACATTCGCCCCTGCAACTAATCTAATAGATCATCAATACGAGGCAGTGGATACTTATCTTTGATGGTCACCTTGTTGTGCTCTCTATAATCAATGCATAGCCTCATACTCCCATCCTTCTTATTCACAAATAATACTGGAGCTCCCTATGGTGATACACTGGTGCGAATAAATCACTTATTTATCAAGTCTTGCAACTGCACCTTCAACTCTGCCATTTCTACCGATGCCATGCGATGGGGGCCTTTGATATAGGCTCTACTCTAGGATGGAGGTCAATGCAGAACTCTACCTATCTCTCCAGAGGTAGTCTAGGTAGCTCCCTTGGAAATACATCAAGAAACTCACTCACCATAGGTATATCGATAATCAACTTGTGCTCTGAATGGGTATCTACAACAAATACTAAATATGCTTCATAGCTTTTCCGTAGTAAGCTCATAGCTCTCATAGCCAAGATGAGCTTAGGCACCTCACCTTTAGGCAAGCTCCTAAAGATGATATCAACTCATCCATTATCTTCAAGGTCACTTGCTTAGTCTTGCAATCAACTTGTGCCTCATATTTTGCCAGCCAGTCCATACCCAAGATGATGTCCAACCCCTTTAGGTCTAATATAATGAAGTCAGCATAAAACTATCTACTCTTGATGATCATAGGAACAAAGTAACACATCTCAGTAGTTGTACTAACCATCCTCAAGGGGGTCGATACTCTCACTATATTAGGCATAGGAGATTTAGATATCCTAGCTCTTTCCACAAATACAATAGACACAAAAGACTAGGATGCACTAGGATCAAATAGAACATATGCCATTCAATAACAAACACAAAGATTGCCAATAACCACGTAATCCATGGTTTGTGCCTCCTCAGTAGTAGCAGTCTAGATCAATATTGCAATGGGTGGCCTTTGCTCCCTCTATTTGCACTCTTGCATAAGGAAAGATCCTCCACCTCTCCTTGGCAGTCCTCCATGCGGTGGTGGGTGAGGCATCCGGGGTCCTGTGCCTCCACCCCCACTTTGTAAAGAAGGGCAATCTTGCCTAATATGGCCTGACTCACAACATAGAAAACATGTGATTGGCCTCCTACATCCTACCCTTGCAGTCTGTCCTGGTGTCTACTTGGCCTCTCTGGGCTGTCCTAGAGTTGGTTTCATCATTTGCCTTCCTGTCCTAAATAACATTTGACACTCAACCTTCATATGTCTAGGCTGCCTACAAATGAAACATACCCTCTCAGAAAATGTGCCAACTCCCTTACTATCCTTAGGCCTCTTCCCGTGTCATTCCTCAGTGTCCATAAGCCATCTCTTATCTCTGATTCTAGTGTACTCCTCTTCCACCCTCTCGATTATGCGAGCCCTCTCCAAAATATCCTCACATCTGGTTAGCATCAATGGAGCCACATCTCTCTTAATAGACAGTCTCAACCCTTCTTCAAACTTTCGAGCTATCTCCATGGAGTCTATCTATGCCTATTTGTCCCAAATTCTAGCATCATGGTCTATGTTGGTGGAACAAGTCCACTTCTAGGGCCTGAAATCTCTAGCCTAATGTTTGCGGATGTTAGCCAATGTACAACCACTGGTTGGCCCCTCACTATAGGACCTCATCCTAGACATCAACCTCCTCTTCAATCATCCTTTAGCCTGCTTCCCATTCAGGCTACTCCTCCACTCTATGAGCCTCCATTTGGGCTTTACGGATGACTATCCCAAAGGGCCTGCATAGGCCACCTCTTTGGCTCCCTTTCTAACATAGGAGTCTCCCCTTTATACAATCTCTTTCTAGGTGTCATTTTTGCACTTAGCAGAATAATACAAAATTAGTTTATCAACAATAGTTCTCATACACATAAGCAATATGTACAATTTATCGTCCCAAATTCTCTATTTTTGCTTTCTAAGCTTGAGTACCCCCATGGTTCTCTATATTCATAACTTATATTAGGCACATCATTTCTCTTATCACATTAGTCAACCATTACCATCATAATTCTGGTACTTCTCTTTAATACTCTTCGTAGCATTAGATAACTAACCAGGCTCTGATGCCATTTTGTAGCACCCCACTCCTACAATGCTACATTATATTACTTTAGAAGAGTTCTACCAACAAACGGATAGAATCTTCCCTAAAGAATTGGATCTTATCACCTGTATAATATGCATTTTATACTCAATCCATCATGTATAAGCATACAAATGCACATCTTACCCCACAATCATAATTATTATACACTCATCTCATACCTAGAACCATAAGTCACAATATAATGGCAATGGCATCATTAATCTATACATATATACATACACATATACCCAAAAGGAGGTTTACATTCATGCATCTTACATTATGACATGCTAATACTTAAGTTTTACACACTATCAATTTACATCACTGTCTATATTCCTTTAGATTTACAACATATTTACATATGATCAGGATCTCTAGTGTTCAAGTACTATCCCTCTCGTGAGCCCCAACCCCCTATTGGGCTCCTATGTCCGACCTTTCCTGAAAATATAAAAAAAAATGGCGTGAGTTGGAACAAACTCTATAAGTAGGTACCATGAGAAAATCATAAGAAAAATTAGCAATCAATCTACTCACACCAATGCATGTTTCATGGCATTCACAATGTTATGACAATGTAAAAGACTAACATGTTGCTTGCTCTCAGGCTCTTGTCAATTAGGCACATGTAAGGGTCAGCTCACTACCAGGCCCTATGACCATGTACCCTCTACGTTGTTAAGATGAACATCCCTATACTTTGGAACTATGGAACACAGTAATATGACACTCTCCTCCTCTTCAATGTGTCATTGGTCCCTCCCTGCATGCCCGGCTAGAAGCCTACCAGGCCCACGACAGCTTTACTGCTACCCTCTGTGGCACCTTGCCCTCATTGCTCCATAGGCTCCCAAGTTCACCATCCATGACTATAGAGGAATCTCAGTTTGAAATACATCCTTCACTTGTCATATCGTGCCATCTTGGCACATACACACATCACAAATGACATCCACCCTAATACTAAGTCTTTTCAACACATACACATGGCACGAGTGTTACTCATGACTCATGTACTCATCTAACTCCGATCACTAAGATCATAAAAGGATCAAGACAGTCCTACTCCTAATGATTCATGGTTCATGTCCCCACACATGATAATGAATCCATCATGCTATAGTATTTAAGCATACAAAGGATTTAGTTTCAAAAATGATCAATGTTAATTCATATAAAGTAGTAAAACATGATGCCTGTAAATAAAACAAGGAGGTATCTCACCTCATATATGTTTAATCTTGTCAAATATTCCAAAATAAGTACCTACTTACCTTAATGGGATAAGCTTTCACAAGGCTCCCAGTCTCACACTTTAGTCTTCACTCGACACCCAAGTGGTCCTATAGGTAAAACATATATCCATTTGAGTACACGTGTCTTCACTTTATAATACAAATCACCATTTTTCAATATTCTATTAGGGTATATTCCTCATTTTCTTATTACAAATGCCTCTTAAAACTTCTATATTGCATAACTTCTCAATCATCCCAAGTTAGGCTTCATATGGCCCAACTCTTGAATCTTCATTTAAATTGCTTATTCTAATGTTTTCCCTTCACCAACACTTGATTTGGGATTTGTTATTTTATCATTTATTTCATTTTATCTATATTCATTTGTAGAATGATTAAATAGATGTGAAATAGTGCACACATATAACTTCCCCAAATTGAGCAATTCAAATACATACATTATGTCTTTAACTCCACATGTGTAGTCTATATCTCACAATTCACATTGGGTGTGAATTAAAGTAATTAAAATTATAAATGAGCAACATTAATCATACAAGATATAACATAGTTCAGTAGTGTGGAACAAATCAGAATTTGTAGTTCACTTATGCCACCATAAAGGGGTTCTCCAAACCACACTTTCACTTAACCTTTTGCATACTTTTTTAAGTATAATTAGGGTTGTTTTCTCTTTCTTTCAATTTATTAATTCAGATTTGTTTCGCATGATGATTAAGTGTCACAATCAGCTACATAATAAGCTCTAAAAGTGGTCATCTATTGGAACAATTCAAGTTGAAATCCCATGAAATTCTCATTCCAATTGGCTCAATTTTTCATCTAACTTTAGCTCCCTTTTTTCCTTCAATAAAGGCATCTAACCATCTATTTTAGCATGCAATTAAACATTATTAGGGGATGTGATAATTTCTCCATTCAAATTGAGTTTTGAAGGAGGTATTTTCATAATCATCTAATGTGCATGGTAAAAGTCTCAAAATTTTTGTAACTATAAGCTTTTGTTATTGAATTTCCTCATTCTACATCATCTGAATTTAACCATTCAATTCATAATTACATCACATAATCAACTCTGCCTAATCAATAATTCAGCCCCTATTCATGTCCCAACATGCACCTCATCCTTTCTCCTTTCATAAAAACGTTGCTGCCCATTTTATGGTCAGGAATATGTATTGATTTTTTCCCCATAACTTCCCCTATCTTAATACCTATTAATATCACCAATTAAATCTCAAAAAGGGGCAGTAATTCTCCCATCTTGGGGCTATTTGTAAATCAGGTCATCCTCATATAGTTTACCATAAACAGAATTATTTGGAATTAATCACTTACCTCTTGTTGCAAACTCCAAAATTTGAGTTTCCTCTACTTAATCTCCAAGAATCTTCACTAATTTCAGCAAGTGGGTTTGATAGGTCATGGAATCAAAAGTTTTTTCCCTCCACCATGTCCAAATTAGAGGGGAAGTAAGGTTTAATTAAGGAGGGATTAGGGGCAAATGGTTAGAGGTTGATTTCACTTGAAATTAAACACAACTTGGGCATGAATTCAAGTTGGAAATGGAAGACGAAAGAAAAGGTTGCTAGGGCTGGTCGTTGGAATGAAAAGGATAAAGATGGCAGATATATTTGCACCCACTTATGGAACTCTAGAGGTATACACCACTCCATGAACATGCATCCATAATTCCTTCTTTACATTCCAATTCAGTTGAAAGCAATTTTTAGAAACTTTTTAGGTTAATTCATCAAAAGTGTTCAAGATAAAATTGTAGCCTTTGTTTTTATATTTCTAATAAACTAAGAATCATTAAATTCTAATTTTATATGAAAAAGTTATAATTAAAATACTACAACTACATCCAAGTGAAAAAGGCATCACTTTGAGGCCCCCATGACTCCAAATAGAAGATGATTTAGCTAAAGATATCAACATAAGAATTATATCTCTTGAAATTATCTAACTAATTCAAAAAAATCACTAAATTTGGAGTTCATATGTGAAATTTATGATCAAAATACCAAAAATTCTCTGGAAGGGGTAAATTACCAAAAATACCAAAAATCACATTAATTTTTCAATTATTTGGGACCACAAATCACCCAAAATTTAATTATAAATAGAAATTATACTTACCAAAAAGTTGGGTTGTCACATCATGAAACCCTAATCAGTATAACTCATGATTTCTCATGCCCAATTAAGTTCCAAAACACTATCATTAAATCATTAATCATTTTCCCCATGGCAATTACACAAATCATGAAGTTCCCTCAAATCTCATTGTTCATGAGTTAACATGGAACTCTAGCCACCCAAAAAATCCAATTCAGTTGGAAAAAATGACTTACCATAAATTCTAGGCATGACTTGCTCCCATGGACGAGAATCCAAGCTCCAAGCTCCAAGTATTGTAATTGCTAAAAGCTAAATTTTTCTTCTTTCTTTCGAATCCAACTAGCTAAAAATTGGACTTGGATTTATGGTTGAAGGGTTACATGCCTAAACATGCTTATTCCCTAAAGGATTTGATGCAAAAGTGGCTAAACTAGATGCAAGGTATGAGGGTTTGGGTGTGGGAAGAGAATAGAATGAATAGGATGAAAAATGGAACAAAAATAGGCTTAAAAGGTTGGATCACCAACCTTGCCCGTCGATTGGTGCCGCAGCCTCACGGAGCCCAATTTTTGACCCTGCCCCTAACCTCTTTCATGATCCGGTGTTGTAGCCTCCAATTTGGCACCATGGTTCTAGCCCTACTGCCCCTAATTTTGTGAATTTTTTCCTACTTCTTTTTGCTTTGTTTCTTTTCCATTTAATTTCCTTACTTCTCATACATATTCATCATGATTTTTCCCCTTTAATATACTTGATATTCCTCAATTAACTAAGAGTCAATTCATATAACCACTCACACATACTCTTAATAACATATTCACATCTAACTCACATGCACTTCATGTATACTTATACCATTTTATTTTCAAATAACGTTCTTTACCTTAATTCAATCAAATGAAAATTTTTTTGTACCCCCACTTTCAACACCTCAGGTGTTACACCAATGTAATGGATTTAGGGTTTAATAGATTAGGTTAAATTATTATTTTGATGCTCATTTAGTTGTAACTAGACTGTTGAAGGTAAGAATGATGTTAAACAGATTATGCATAGCTGAAAATTACAAAAATGTATATATGTTGAATGTTTGATGAAATTTCTCAATGGTAAATAGAGTATTAGAGGTTTAAATTCATGGTTAAAGGAATGATTAAAAGATCGGGCAGCTATATTAATGTGTAGGGTGAAAATCTCAATTCAAATGCATCTTGGAAATCACCTCAAAAATGGGTAGCTATATGGACAATTTGTACACATGGAAATTTGGTTAATTTGACTTGAATTAAGTGAGTAAAATGTAAGTGTAAACAGCTAGTTAAATGCACCTGAAATTATAATGGATATTGTTATGGAAAGATGGTTTATAGTTCACCAATTGGTAATTTGGAAAGAGGACAACAAGCTAAAATTTATCATCAATTAAATTGCATTTATAAAGAGTATTTAAGAGCTCCCTTGATAGTGTAAATGAGGAAGGTGATGTTTAGGGATGATAATTAGATCATGAATAGAGTATTCAAGTAAAGGAAACAACTAGAAATATGACTTGGGTGAAATTCCACCTAGTAGTATAGTTAATGGAATTGAGTTGGATTTCCATTTCACATATGTAAATTCAATTATGAAATGTGCTATATATGTAGGAAATGGTAAGCCTTGCTTTAGAAGTTAAGTGGTTGAATTGAATATTTTATAATTACCTTCCTTGAGTTAAGTAAGATTTTATTTTGAATTCATGCATGAATGATCCATATTTGGTTATAATGTCATATGGGCACTGTGTTTTGAAAGGTATTTAGCTCATTGCATCATGATTTGAGTTTTACATATTTATCTTGAAATTTGCATTTTAACTCCATGTTGTAACCAAAATGATTTTACTATTGCATCACATCATGAGTCATGAGCCACAAAGGATGATTAATTCCCATGGTACATGGTAGTAAATGTTTGATAGGTCTTGTGTGATATGTGATGACAGTTTATGATGATGTTTTATGAGTCATAGATTATTGCTTCATGTGGTTCAAGATGGTGTCTTGATTAAAATGTGATGTTGATGTGAATTGGTGGCTTGTGACTCTAATGTGGTATGTGGTGATATCTTCATGATAGTATGATATTGATACGCCTAGTGGCTTATGATGTAATATGCCATGCTATGTTGTATGCCTTAGTGGCTGTATGTATGTAATATGCCTTGGTAGTTGTATGTGGGTGATATGCCTTAGTGGCTTATGTTATGATGTGCCTTAATGGATTCTAATAATGTCATATTGGATGGAATGGCATATGATATTTGAGTAGTGAAAAGTTCTAACTTGTGAGTAAGATGTTCTTGATCTCCTTAGTAGATATGGATGGTGAATCTGTTGTGATCCCTGTGGAGAGATGAGGGTGGGGCACTCTTATGGCTGTGTGTAGGCGATGGACTCGGCACTACAAGTGGTGGACCTAGCAAGCTTCTAGCTGGGGATACAGGGAGGAATCATTTGCACATTAAAGGAGGGAGAAGGAAGTGTCCTTGTCCCTAGTGAGTCTTGATGATAAGTCTTACTTGATAACGAGGTACTGATGATGAATATGTCTTGATGAGGATGTCTTGATGTTGAGGTTGTATTTGAGTCCTGATTATGAGGATGACTTAATAATGAAGATGTATTTTGAGGATGAGTCAAATTTTGGTGCATTGTATTTGGGTATTAAGTACATGTGCATTATAGGTATAGGGATATATTGCAGTGTCATGAAATTTAGCATGTCATGGATTTACACATGTTATGAATTTGAGTATGCTATTTCACAAGATCATTTACCATTGTTAATGAGTTTACTAGAACTCACGCCATCTTATTCATGGTTTTTAGTTGACAAGTTAGACGATGGAGCCCAACATGGGGTTGGTGCCCAATATGGGGTTAGTTCCCAACATGGGGTTAGTACTCATGATCAGTATTAGATGGTGACCCTCATGCTGGTTGGTGATTTGCAATGTTAGAATACTATTTTAAACATTTTAATATATGTGTATTTGGTATATGAAAGACTCAAAATGATATATATTGAGATGTATTGGCATGTCATAGTGATAGATTGTATATGATGTACGTGGATGGAATTTTATGATAGTCCAGTTATGTCATTGCCATTACAATGTGGCTTTCGATTCTGTGTCATATGTGGGTGTATGTTAGCATGTATTATGATTGTATCAGTGATGTATACATGATTGAAGATGTGAAGTATGTGTGCATGACTATACAAATGTAGTATTGTTGTATATTATTGTTTATGGATGTACAGGATTATGAGGAATTTGATGTACAAGTGTGTCCTTATATTTTAGGGGAGACTCTATCGAATTTTTGATAGAATTCTTCTTTGAAATATAAGAATGTGGCACCCTAGGTTAGGGGTGTTATAGCAATGCCCTTGCAACCTTTCTAAGGTGTATGATATCTATTTTTTCTGATATAATTGAAAGGTTTATTAAGGTATTCATGCATGGTTTTTCTGTCTTTAGTGATTCATTTGATGATTACCTTGATAAGTTAAAATTAGTGCTTAAAAGGTGTGTTAAAATAAACATGACATTAAGTTGGGAGAAGGTTCACTTCTTAGTTAATTAGGGAATTGTGTTGGGACATATTGTTTCTAGTAAAGGCATTGAAGACAACAAGGCAAAAATTGAGGTGATTGCCAAGTTACCTCCCGCAACTTCAGTCGAGGAAGTGAGGAGTTTTCTTAGTGAAGTAGGTTTTTATAGATGATTCATAAAGGAATTTTTAAAAATTTCTAGACCGCTTTGTAACCTATTGGCTAAAGATGTGATTTTCTATTTTGTTGATGAATGCCTTGTTGCCTTCAATACCTTGAAATAAAAATCAACTTCTGCTTCGATTTTAATAGTTCCTAATTGGTCTCATCCTTTTGAGCTTATGTGTGATGCATCTAACTTTGTTGTTGGTGCTGTTTTAGGACAAAGAATAGATAAATTGCCACATGTGATTCATTATGCAAGAAGAACTTTGAATGACGCACAATTGAATTATTCCACCACTGAAAAATAATTGCTTGTAATTGTGTTTGCATTGGGAAAGTTCTACTCATATCTAATTAGTTTTAAGGTAATTGTCTATTCTGATCATGTCACATTGAAATATTTGCTGAATAAGAAATATGCCAAGCCCAAGTTGATTAGGTGGATCTTATTGCTGTAAGAGTATGACTTGACAATCAAGGACATGAAAGGCAGTGAAAATGTTCTAGCTAATCATATATCTAGGTTGATGGAAGGGACTAATTTTGAGCAGGAGGAAGACAAAGAAAACACTCCCATCAATGAGAGTTTTTTAGATGAACAACTATTTTCTGTAAAGGAAAGTGACCCTTGGTTTGTTGACATTGTTAATTATTTGGTCAAGGAAGTTTTTAATCCTATGCTGATTTCGTAGGGAAGGAGGAGCTCACTATCTGTAGCTCAAACTCGGATTATGATGATTTTTATACATTACTTAGTTGGTTTTAATTCAATTATGATGTTCTAAATTTTTATTGTCTAGGATTAAATGGATCCTAGCAATGAAGCTTGTGTTGATGTTTGATTTTTGAGTTAAATTATCTTCTTCCTCATTGTTTCTTCTTTTCTAAGCTTAATGCATGTATGTGATTTGCTACCATGTGCATGAACTAAGATTCTTAATTTATCCTCTAGAGTGGTGAATTAGGAGTAGACTCTTAAATTGAAGAACATGTGATGCAATGAAGTCTAGAGATAGCTATTGTACATGTACAATCCGTGTGAATATGACCTTGTGAGCATATATATTATACTTGGATGCTTAAGCTAAATGGGTTTATTAATTTGGATTTGCATCAAGATATAGTAAATCACTTTAATAGGCACACATATTATAACAGTTAAGAAAGGGTGGTAGATACTTTAGTGCATCCAATTGACAATGAGAGAAATGATGATTTACTCAATGCAATTCATTAATATAAGTGGATTTTCTAGATGAAGTTAAATTCCTAGATATTTCATCCATTGATATTTCTTCTTTTTCTCTTACAATTTAACAACTTCATTGATTATTTAGATTTAGTTCCTATAGCATCTACTCAATTTTATTCAATCAAATATTACTAATTTGATACAAGTTTGGTACTTAGTGTGTAAAAACCTAGTTCCTCATGTGAACAATACTCAACTCACCTCATCTATATTACTTGTGATCGTGTATACTTCCATGAGAGCTAACAATCATTATAATTACTTGTTTGCACATTATCAACTAAAAGTCTTGCATTTAGCATGGGATTGACATAGCACACTGTAACGCCCCACTTTTCGGTCATTACTATATGGCAATCACAGAAGAAACTCTGGACAGAGTCTTCCCTATACTGTCCATTTCTAACTTGTACAATCCATCATCTTGTATAATCATGCATATGGAAAATTGACACACAAAATATCATACACCCACAGCTGCCCAAAATCAATATTCGCATTGTGATGAAGGTAGTCAGATAGATTTCATGTCTATCCTATATCATGATATGCCAACCAAAATTTATTTACACATTTATATACAGCACAAGCATAAATTTATAGCTTTTACAATTTATATACATTCCAAATATCAAAAGAATTTTTTTATATTAGTAGATGCTCAAGAAATATGTCTCATAGCCTATCCCAATCCTGAGGCCCAACCCCACATTGGGCTTCGTCTTCAAGCTTGTCAACTAAAAACCAAAATTTAAAATAAGGTGAGTCCAGGAAACTCAATAAGTTGGTATACAATTAAACAAAAATTAAAAATAGAATATTACATCTAGATCATGTCACATAAAAATAAAACTTGTAACATATAGTGGCTCACGACATGCAATAATAATCCCTTAGTATGATGCATCAATGACTATTAATTTCTTTACCATATTCACTTTGTTATGGTTCATTTTCATCATCTTCCTTATATTTCTCTTGTCTTAATTTATTCTCATCTATTCACATTCACACTCCATTATACCTTAGCAATCCATTATTATCATCTTTAATGAATCTCCGGGAGGCAATCAATAGTAACCAGATGTGTCACATAACTTAGGCCATTTGGGCCTTCATACCAACTAGGCCTATCCATATCCGGCCATTCAGGCTACTACATCAACCAGGAGTGTCAAATTTGGCCATTCGGGCCATTCTGCATTTCAGGCAAATCAGATCCAGCCATTTCACCATTCAGATGCATCATATCTAGACATTCGGGTCATCTCGCCTTTCAGGCAAATCATATCTGGCCATTCAGGCCATTCCACCATTTAGGCACATCATATCTAGCCATTTAGGCCTTCTTGCCTTTCAAGCGAATCATATCCAGCCATTCGGGTCATTCAGCCATTCAAGCACATCATACATAACTCTACCATCCCAAAAAATATATACATAATAGTGGGCAAATATTTACATACCATTCTAACCTTTTAACCATCTCATCTTTATGGTTTTGAAACCTCCCAAAGATTGCTCAAGTTCTGTAGGAATACATCAACAAAGCCCTCAAATAATTCCAACAATTAAATGCATAAAAAAATAAATTTTTTTCAAGTCACTGTAGCACTACTGTAGCAACACCGCAACCCTAAATTTTAGGGCTGTGACCCTAAAATTTGTTGTCCACCATTCCTCCCTTGTGCTATAGCAGTACTGTAGCAGAACCATGGTTAAGAATTTTTGGGCCGCGGCCCTAAATATGGCTATCCAATTTTTTAACCCATTTGCACCTTCAATTTTCCCCCTTGTTTACCCTATTGAACCCCCTTATTCAGACCTTTATTTTCTTCACTTAAGCCTTCTTTTTAAGTTCAATTCCATTTCATTCAAATGTCCATAATCAATATCAATCCTTTATATCAATTATACATGTCATTCATAAGTTGTTATGCAACTTAAAAACATCACTCACTTTGAATTATCATATATCCTACTATACACATGCCATTGCACATAACCATAAGTTAATGACTTAAAGATTATACAAGAAGCTTATATAAAGATTATACAAGAAGCTTATATAATCCACCTTTTGAATATAACAAAGCATAATACAACAAGATTTAACTAGAATCAAAATGTACTACCCAGAATATGTACTTATGAAATTCAAGCTTATTTGTATGAAAACATTAACCTGCTTATCTTGATATTGATAACCACTCTCTTCTAAGCCTTAAGTTTGGCAATTGCAAATCCAACTCAGCTAGAAAAATTTCTTTGCATACAACACATGGCTCATTAGCGACTTCATTTAATGAGGCTCTACAAAACATCCTTAAATTCAACCCTAGCTTAACTTCTTCAATTAGTCCATTTTAGGGTTTACTCAATTATCTATGTTATCACTTGATTAGGTGGCAGTTAAGGGTTCAATAATAGGGTTTAGTTATATTATATCATTCTTAACCTCATTTCATCAAACATGTGATGAGTGAATTTCATTTACTTATATTTTGTATTTTCAAGCTTAATTCCATGCAATCTTTAATTACTTTGATGCCAATTTCACATATTTTTATTGTGAGTTTAGGTTAGTGGAAGAGTGGAGAAAAGGAGAGAAAGCAAGCAAATATGAAGCAACAAAGTAGTGAAGGAAGGCAAAAACAACAACAAGGAAGAGGAGCTGAAGTTACAAAGGAGCAAAAGGATCGGCGTGTTGGCGCCACCGATGCCAGCGGCTAATTAAACTGCAAAATTAATAATTTTTTATATTTTTTAAATTATGTGTAAGGACACATTTTTAATCCCTATTTTTAGTAGTTTTAGAGAGAGCCTTTTAGAGGGAGTCTAGGGTTTTTTTGGAGGCTACTTAGAGGAGATTTTGGGGGGCAAAGAAGGAGATTCAAGAGAGTGAAGGCAATTCAAGAAGGCTATTTATAGCATGATGTTCTTCATGAAGAGAGTATCTTTTATTTTGTTCATGAACTAATTCCTTCTTTCTATGGTGAAGATGTAGCCCTTTTTTTGAACCTTGTTATTTAGATTATTGATTATTTAATGCAAGTCTGTGTTTTTATTCATGGATTTTATTTCAATCTTTTGATTTGTGTGATTGTTTGATTACTAGTTTTATAGATCTTATTAATTATCTATGCATGGTTAAGGTCTCCATCTAACACACAACCATGAGCTTTCATGAATGAGAAAAGTAAAAGGTTAAGGCGCATAACTAATGCACAACCATTCTACTTGGTTCGTAATTCTTGATTGTAATGGGTTTTCACTTCAATTATGCTACACACCATAGGTAATTCAAATGAGTGAATGTACTTAATTTAAACCTGCACACCAAATGGTAATAATCATATCATACAAAGAATGGATCCAAGCAAGCATTGAATCCAATATCCAAATAGAAAGAGGAATCATTAAGTGGTCAAATCTGAACCCTAGACCTTTGCCACTTGCAATCTATCCTATATCATTCTATAGCCCTAGAATTTTTATTATCTTCTTGTTTATTATTCTTATTAGTTCAAACCAATAATCCATCCTTTCAAAGTTAGTTTTAGTTAGTAACTCAATTTAATTAAATCATTTCTCCATTCTCAGTGGGATCGACCCTTACTCACACACACTATACTGCTATACACTCGTGCACTTGCAAGGTATTATATTTGATAAGTTCATAAATTACCATATTGTAATACCTAAATTCATATGTTTTTCATCTTCAATTAACATGATTTTATTGTCTTTTAATCACATTTGATTTAATATTGCACTTAATGGATTAAATTGTGTTTTAGGCTTTAAAACATGTAAAATGGAAGACATTTAGCAATAAGGAAGTGAATGTTGCATCCAAATGTGACAAAACCTTGTGTTACTTTCAAGCAATTTTTGGTAAAGGAGAACAAAGGAACAAAGAAATGAGAAAATCATGGCAAGATAAGAAGAGTTTGAAAGTAAGGACAAAGACTTAGGTAAAAAAGAAGGCAAAATGGCAAAAAGAAAAGCCAGTGTCACAATGCAAACAAGCAATGGCGCAACACTGAACAATGAAGAACCTGTAGGGCAAGATAAAGGCATAGTGCCGTGACACAGGTTTTTAGTGCCTAGGCACTAAAGTGGTAGAAAGAATAATTCTGCGACACAGGATGTCTATGTCAAAGGCATAGTGCCGTGACACAAGTTTCTAGTGCCTAGGCACTAAAGTGGCAGAAAGAATAATTCCGCGACATAGGATGTCTATGTCGCGACACAGTCCCACAATGCATAACTAGTGCCATAACATTGTCTACCTATGTCATGACACAATCCCACAATGCATAACTAGTGCCGCAACATTGTCTGCCTATGTTGTGACATAGTCCTACAATGCATAACCAATGCCGCAGCACTATCTGCCTATGTCGCGACATAGTCCCACAATGCACAACCAGTGTCGCAACACTGTCAGTCTATGCCACAACTATAAAGAGCAAGGATGGTCGCCCTAGAGGGGGATTTTTTGACTTCTTTTGGCAAGGGTTAGTAGCGGAGAATAGTGGAGAGAGGCAATTACATCTGATTTGGGGAGGAGATCTCTCTCGCATTGAATGAAAGTTGTCCAAGGAGTAAGAAGAAGTAGAGCATTGCTTGGAGAAGAGTTTTTCTTGATCGCTTCTTGTTCTTTATCATTAATTTTTGTTGTTTAATCATGTTTAAGATAATATATATGTTTTTCATTGATTACACTATGAGTTAAACATATTTATCTAGGGAAAATGATGTAGTCAGATTATGAGTATTTGGTTTTATCCTGTTTTAATGCATTTCATTACTTGTTCATTGTGTGTGTTGAGTGCTTAATTTAATGCTAATGCTTGTGAAAGAATTCTGGCCTTTATAACATGATATGTGATTCAATTTGAGGCTAAGAAGCAATAATCAAGTTAGACCATGATAAATCACCATAAGGTTGTCGTGATGATAGAGATATCCATAGAGCTTATGCAACATTATGTGTTTCTTGATATTAATGCATCTTGATTGGTTTGGGATTTCCACAGATATGTAGGAAATCGCCTAATTGAGATAGATTATTATTACTTGAGAAAGAATGACAAGTAACTAAGAGAAAGAAACTTATTGTTAACATATGAATAAACATTGATTGATTAAACAGGAGAAACAAAATGGGATTAATTCGGCAAATTTGCGAACTCCTAGATACCTTAACCATTGATTCTTCTATTTGCCTAGATTCTGCACCAATGCAAATGTCCATTAGTTTAGCTTTATTTTCTTGCATCTTTCTCCCTTAATTTGATTCTTCAAACAAAATTAAGAGTTAGAGTAATTTGGTACTTGGCGAACTTAGTCCTCGTGGGAACAATATCTTACTCACTCGTTAAAGAAAATCTGCAAATAATAATTTGAACCATCAAGTTTTTGGCACCATTTCCGGGTAAAGGTTCCAAATTGATTTAATTAGGTTTAGTTACAATTTTTCTTTTCTTTTGCTTTTGTATATATATATATATATTTGTATATATATATATATTTCTAAATTTTTCTTCTTGGTGTTTTAGAGTTTGAATGAATAGAAGGAGATCGTTGAATTGAACTCAAATTCCTTTAAGTGATCGAAGTGAAAAGGCAAAAGTTGAGCCTGAGAACATCCCTATGGAAGAGGCACTTCAAGAAGAGACTCAAGAAGAAGTTATAATGCCAGACAATACAGAGAATAGTGTGGCTCAACCAGCTTAGATAGCTCAACAACTTATCAAAGTGTTTGCACGTCCTACCATTGGAATTTCACCCTTATGCATTATATTAAATGATGAAGCTAGTAATTATGAAATTAAGCACATTCACTTTAATATGCTTTCATCATTTCATGGCATAGCTGCAGAAGACCCACTAACTTTCATGACTGATTTTTATGTAACAATCCAAACTTTTCTGTTGCAAGGATTGACTGAAGACCAAGTACGCATGAGATGTTTTCCCTATACCCTGAAAGATGCAGCCAAAACCTGGTTCATGATTTTGACACCTAGATATTTGACTACATGAGAATTAGTTTGCAATAAGTTCATAGGAAAGTTTTACTCCCATGCTAAGACTACTGAACTGAGAGGCAAGACTGCCCCATTCTCTCAGTTGGATGGAGAAGCCTTCCATGAGGCATGGGAAAGGTTCAAGGCCATATTAATTCAATGCCCTCATCACACATATCCATTAGAACTACTTAATCAATTTTTCTATGATGGACTGACATAACCATTCCAAGCCATGGTTGATAATGCCGCAGGGGGAGCTATGGGAGAGAAGACTCTAGAGGAGACATATGAGTTGTATGAGATACTAGGAGCCAACTCCCAACAAAAAGGTGTGAGAGGTAGGTTAAGAGGTATTTATGGAGTAAGTTCTAATATAGATTTATCTATGCAGATGTCGGAGATGGCTAAGCAAATGAAGTAATTGTGTTCAATGGTGGCAAACATGAAGCAACCATAGCCTACCTCAATAGAGGTTTGTTCCTTTTGTGGTATATCTGGTCACACACGTAACATTTGTTCCTCCAAGGAACACTTTGCAGGAGATGCTGAGTAAGCCACTGAACTAAGTTTCTATAACCAATAGCGAGCAAGGAATGATCCATACTCGAATTCCTATAATCTAGGGTGGAGAAATCATCCTAACTTCGCGTGGAGCAATGAGCACAACTAGAACCAAACTAGATCTTCTTTTTAACCAACAAAGCCAAAGCTTAGTCTTGAAGAAACCTTGCAAAATTTCATGCAAGCAATACAAAATCTATTTTAGACTAATGACACAAGGTTTTAGAACATGGACTCAAGATTGAACAACATAGAGGCTTTTGTGAAAAAGATGGAAACACAACTAGGTCAAGTTGTTGAAGCGGTGCAAGGACACAAACTTAGACAGTTGCCTAGTCAGCTTTCATAGGTAAAAACTCTTCTTGGGAATCAGTAAAAAGGGAAGTCGTCTTGCCTAGACATTAAATAATGCACTTCTTGGGAGGTAACCCAAGCTTTTGAGCTTCTCTTTTCCTTTTAGTTAATTTGAGTTATTAGGAAGAGTTGACTTGTTGCTTTAGTTGATGGGCTAGCATTACGGTAGTTCATTTTAGTTATATTTTGAATTTTTGCATTGAATAATTTCCTCTTCTATATCACTGACGGGTTGAAGACATTGAAGCAAGTGAATTGGATGCCAAACCAATGAAGTTTCAAACTCAAGAATCATCACAAGGTGTTGAAATAGAGGGGAATCCTTAGCAGGTAGCAAGTAGTGCAGTCGGCTCTGAGGTGAGTAAAAAAAAATGTCTTACAAGAGGGGCAGCGAGCGGTGCCGTCGGTGCCCAAAAACCACTTACCCCTCTCTCCCACTCATGCCTTGCCACTTACCTCTCCTCTCTCCAAACCCAAAAACCCTTTTCCCCCCTTTCTTCTCCACACTCCAAAGCCCTCTTCCCCACTTCAAATCCCTCACACCCCACTTCAAATCCCTCACACTCCACCACCAATCCTACTCCATAAATCTCTCAAACACATCATTCTTCATTCATCTCTCTCATTCCATAAATTCTCACCCACTTCTTCTTCTACAAGCTATCTTCCCAAGTTGGGTTCTCAAAGAAACTTGAGACTTGAAGAATCCAAGGTGAAATCCAGTCCTTTTTACTTTAAAGTACTCTTCTTAATCTTTTCTTGTTATTTTCAAAAGAAGAAGATGGGTTTTTGAGATTAAATGGTAAGTTTTCATGTTGCACATGAAGTGTTTGATAAATTTCTTGAGAGATGGTCGTGTTGATTTTCTTGGTGAAATCCAATCTTTTATACTTTATTGATCCCTTCTTAATCTTTTATTGTGATTTTCAAGAAGAGAAGATGAAATTTTGTGATGGAAAGTTTGTTTTTTCAAGTGGGATGTTAGGTGTTCGATGAAATGTTTGAGAAAAGTATGTGTTGATTTTTAAGGTGACGTTGTGCTATGATGTGTGTGGGCATGTATGCTTAGAGTGGTGTGAAGTTTGTGGGATTGTGAAGTGAATTTTTCCATATCTTGAAGGTGTTTGGAGTATGATTTGTGAAGGGTCATTTTGGACTCAATATGCATGTGCATTTTGCTTGGTTTTTAACCTAAGAATGTGGCATGTGGGGTGAAGTTAAATTGAGCTCCTAGTGTTTAATGGAATGTTCAGCTTATGATTTGTTAAGTTTCCATGCTTTCTGCTTCATGAATTGTTTATGGGAGTGTGGTCATGTATGAAAGACGCATTGAAATTGTGTTGAATGAAGTGCTTGCTCGGTGTTTGTTGTAATGCCTAAGTAGAAGTTGCATTGAGAAAAAGCTTACTTGAGTATTCTTGATTGTTTGTATGGTTCAAGTGTTGAAGTCAAGTGCTTTGATGTGATTTGGGATAAGCTAATTTTTGATAAATTATCATATTGTCTTCAATTATTCTTTGTTTTCATGGTTTGTCAGTATTCTTTCACAAAAATCTGACTTCTGGACCTTCCAAGAGATGGAGGGCGGAGTTCAAGCCCACATTTTTCAATGAACAAGTGGAACAACTATACATTATAACCATTGTAAATCGTGCAGGGATATGTGAGAGGGGCATCAACACAACATGCCATGACATCTAGAACAACATTGTTAAAAGGCATTGGTAGAGATTTGTGGCTCAACAAGAGCTAGCTATAGTTTCATTGGTGGGAGAGTTCTATGCCAATGTAAGAACACAGTATGTGGTGGATCCTAATGAGAGAGAATTCTTGTGAGAGGGAAGCTAGTTTCATATGATAGGTCTTCTATCAACTGCTATTTTGAGTTGGAAGATATTGAGGAGGATGACTATTGAGGAGGATGACTATACTACATGAGTTGAGCAAGGCCCTGATTATGATGCAGTCATTGCTCATTTGGCTAGGATGGGCAGCAGATGGAGCATGCAATGTGAAAAAGTAATCAGCTTTCCATGAGGTCAGTTGAGAGCATTCCCACAAGCATGGAATTATTTTATTTTGGCTAAATTACTGCCTTTTAACCATGTTTTGGATGTAACTAAAGATAGAGCTCTACTGAACTTTGCTATCATGACACAATTGTCTATTGATGTGGCGAGAGTGATTTAGCATTTCATTACTTCTTTTTTGGTCGGAAGGCTGACAAGCAGCGTTACCCATCTATCCTTGAATTGTCAACTATGTCTCATGGTGAGTGTTCCTATCAAACCACAAGAAGAACTCCAGCCACCAATCCCTCTCATAGATGATGCAATTATGGAATAATTGGAAAGGACTAGTGCTTCAAGCCATAGAATGGGACCATCATCCGCTGCCCCAAGTTCTTCCCAATAGAGGCGATCAAAGCATTCCCAAAGTAGTACACCTACACTAGCTAGTCTACAAGACCAAATTACAAACATGTGGGATTCCAATGAACAGTGGCAGCGATAGACAACAATGCAAATTAACTTCCTAACAGACCATGGTATGGCACTATAGTCTATGTTTCAGAACTACAAATTTTTCCAGGATGTTGGCTCGGTTGTCTTTCCCACTCCTCTAGTTTTTCAACCATTCCATCCACCAACTAATAATGAAGAGTCGGATGCCTCCTCTGATGAGTAGTCTGACATATTTCAGGGAAGTCCTCAGTTCTATTATTTTATTTTTCACATTAAGGATAATGTTTAGATCAAGTATGGGGGAGTAGTTGTTTATTTTTTTTAGGTTTTTTGTTTTGTTTAAAGTGCCTTGTTGGAGTGTTTTGTTTGAATTTAAGTTTGTTGAGTCTGTTGTTTTGATTGCATTATGACTATCAGGATTTGCCTCCCAAATCAATTGTGTGCCAATGTTTCGAAAGTAATTAGGATATTTCTCTCTTATTAATCACTAGCATGCTGAGTTTTTGATTACCATTGCATATAGTTTTGGAAGAAGGATAGGCAATCCTTGTGATCTACTGATTCTCTTACAAAATTCTTTCTTCCTCATGACTGGTGGAAATTTTTCATGCACATTATGTCATAATCGTGCAAAGTGTATGCAAATTAGCTAACAATATTGTGAATTCATTGACTTATTTTGATTGCAACAAGCATGTTAGAACTTGGTTGAGTATCCCTCAAGGTGAAATCTTAGACAACATGTTTACTTGGAAGTGATTTAAGTGGTCTTTATTCAGTTTGAGCCTTTCAAGCTAACCTAGTACATTCATGTCACTAGTGTCCCCATTGAGCTTTATGAAAGAATGACATATGCAAGGCATGTGAAAAATCACCATTCAAATTTTCTTGTTTAGCCTCATTATCCAAACCTATTTTACCTAAAAAACTAGGTGTTAGCCATTAAGAGACATATTTTATGCTTATAGATGTTGATAGGTATGATTGAAGCAAAAGAAGATAAGTTTAGGAGTGTGAAAAATTGATTATGCCATGATAGAGAAAGAAAATAAGGAATAAAAGAAAAACAAGTCAAGTAAAGAAATATGTTTTCAATGGGGCGGATCACATCCCATGAATTAAAAAGAAAAAAAGTTTGGGGTGTGATAGTAATATAGCCTAGAATTAAGGAAAGATAGAGAAAATCCCAACAAAAGTTAAGAGAGTGAACAACCTTGTGTAAGTTTATTATGTCTCTTACTTTGTTGATCTTTGCTTCCTTTCTTTGTTAGCTAAACCAAAGGCCCCATTACAAGCTTAGATATGAACTATTAATTCAAGTGAATAAGAGTTGTCTACATTAGTGGAGAGGGATTATGAAAAGCAAGCTTATGATGTGTTTTGTGAAAATCATTAGAATCCTTAGTTCACATATTATAATTTGACAAGTATGCATGGTGCATAAGAGTGACATAGCACACACATCCACAATTTTCACTTCATGACAGATTAATAAAGTATGAGTTTCATGTAATTATTTTGGAAGTGTTTTGACTAAATTCTAAATTATCTATACATGTGTAATTTGTCTGGCATGTGTTTGATTATTTGAGAGAGAGGTTATTCTAATTGTTTCACTAGTCTGGTTGTTAATTTTGCTTGAGGGCAAGTAAGGTTTTAAATTGGAGGTTATTTGATGACTAAATTCCATTTACTTATATTTTATATTTTAAAGCTTAATTCCATACAATCTTTAATTAGTTTAATACCAATTGAAAACATACTTTTATTGTGTGTTTAGGTTAGTGGAAGAGTGGAGAAAAGGAGAGAAAACAAGTAAATATGAAGCAAGAAAGTAGTGAAGGAAGGCAAACATAGTAACAAGGGAGAGGAGTAAAAGTTACAAAGGAGCAGAAGGATCAGCTGTTGGCTCCACTGGTGCCAATCTGGTGCTATTGATGCTAGCGGCTGATCAAACCGCAAAATTAATATGTTTATATTTTTTTAATTATGTGAGAGGCTATGTTTTTAAGCCCTATTTTTAGTAGTTTTAGAAAGAGCTTTTCAAAGAGAGTCTAGGGTTTTCTTGGAGGCTACTTAGAGGAGATTTTGGGGAGCAAAGAAGCAGATTCAAGAGAGCAAAGGCAATTCAAGAAGGCTATTTACAGTATTATGTTCTTCATGAAATGAGTATCTTTTATTTTCTTCATGAACTAATTCCATCTTTCTAGAGTGAAGATGTAGCCCTTTCTGATGAACCTTGTTATTTGGTTTATTGATTATTTAATGGAAGTCTATGTTTTTATTCATAGGTTTTATTTCAATCTTTTGATATGTGTGATTGTTTGATAACTAGTTTTTTAAATCTTATTGATTATCTATGCGTGGTTATCCCTAATACACAACCATGAGCTTCCTTGAATGGGAAAAGTAGAAGGTTAAGGCACACACTTAACACACAACCTTTCTACTTGGTTCATAGTTCTTGATTGTAATGAGTTTTTACCTCAATTATGCTACACACCATAGGTAATTGGAATGAGTGAAAGCCCTTGATTTAAACCCGCACACCAAACAGTAATAATTATATCATAGAAGGAGCGAACCCAAGCAAGCATTGAATCCAATAACCAAATAGAAAGAGGAGTCATTAAGTGGTGAAATCTGAACCTCAGACCTTTGCCACTTGCAATCTATTCTATATCATTCTATAGCCCTAGATTTCTGATTATGTTTTAGTTTATTATTCTTATTAGTTCAAACCAACAATCCATCTTTTCAAAGTTAGATTTAGTTAGTAACTCAATTTAATTAAATTAGTTTGTCATTCTCTAGGGAATCGACTCTTGCTCACACATACTGTACTGCTATACACTTGTGCACTTATAAGGTATTATAATTTGAACCATCAACATGGGATAGGCAACTTTCAGATTTCATATTTTTAGCCACACACAGTATGGGGGTTCTTTCCCGATTGATAAATACACTTTTTTTAACATGATTTCTATGCCAATTAACGATCACAACATTCAAATAATGGTAAAATTTACATTTTTCCCAAAATTTCCAACTAATCGCTTCCATTTCTTCAAAACCAAGCCCCATAAATCCCATTTCAGAGATTTCACATAGTAAAACTTATGTACGTATGAAAGAATCAGTTACCTGCTAATTTCCATTGATCGGTTTCCACAAAAACATCCTATAGGGTATATTCCCAAATTCCATTTCAATTCCTATGCTCTAACTTGCCAAATCTGGTGTTTCTACTACATTGAGTGGCCGCACTACACTTGTCATTGCTTTCCCCAACTTAATCAACAAAATCCACAAAGATCTTGAAGTACCCAAGCTTGGGGACGTTAGGGAGAGGGCTGGAATCATGAATGGGGTTTTCGGATAGTTGATGGAACATTATAAATGCCTCCATCTCACATGCTTTGGTAGTGTATGACAAGCTGTGCACATACTCCATCTTTTTGCATCCCTTTTAACAAAATTTTCACTTTTAACCCTAAGTTACCTATCATTAATCATGTTCCTCATTATTTCATCAATTTATATCTATCAATTCTTGAAAATCTTACAATATATAAATGCACTAGTCATTTTTAACTAAAGAAACAAATTTTCCCATACGTCAAAATTCCAAGGTGTCACACACACACATTCTTACTTCTTGAAAGGATCAATGTAGCATAAGTTTTATAAGATCACTTGGTAAGTGTCTTGAATGATTTTTGAATTATGTGTATATGAGTAATTTTTTTGGCATGTTACAGATTGTTTGAGAGTAATTTTCCTAACTGTTTCATTAGTTTAGATTGCTCTTTTGCTTGAGTATAACCAAAAGCTAAGTTTAAGAGTATTTGATAAGCTCATAATATATTATATTTTTATACCTAAATTCACATGTTTTGGATCCTCTTTTGATGTGACTTCAATGGTTTATATTGACATTCGAGTAAATATTACACTTAACAGAGACTATTTCTTTTGCAGACATCAAAATCTATAAAATGAAACTGAAGATCATAGAAGGTGTCACTTTTAAGTAATTTATGAGATTGAAGGAGGCATATTTGAAAATTTTGTTCAACATGAACATTTTAATTTTTATTATTAACTTTCTAATGCATCAATAATTGTATTACTATAAATTTTTATGAGAAAGTTATGGCTAAAATATTACAATTATCTCCAGAGCTTCACATGTGTTGAAACTTTATCTGAAATAGAAGGCATCACTTTGAGGCCAAAATAATCATATATAGAGGACAATTCAAAAAACATGATCAACATGAAAGTTTTATAGCCTCAAATTATCTAAGTCATTAAGAATCATGTAATTTGGAGTTTTTATGAGAACATTATAATCAAAACACTAAAACTACTCCATAATTACTTTATCCAAAACTCAGTGCAGAAACTAACTTGGAACAAAGTGAACTAAACTTGAGATAAAGCGGATTATCTGAAACTAAGAATGGAAACTAACTTCGGATAATGTAGAAATTTCAGACAAATGCAAAAAATAGTTTAGGACAAAATAAAAGTGCGATACATAAAAATTTCAGATATGATGAATGTGTTTTTGAATTCCAAACTATGATTTAAGAAATCAACAATGTGTTTAAAGTGTTTTTAGTAATTGGGTGCCATAATACCTAGCTATTTGAGTTATCCTTTGAAGTTGATTTTTTTTACATAAGTACTATTGCAATCTTTAGAAGTTTAAGACTGAAATTGTGGAATTATATTCAAGGGTTGATTTCTAGGCATAAGGGTGTTGCAATTTTCAGTGGATATCTTTAGAAACCAAGACGTGCAACAGCTCAGTTTATTTTGCAACTCTTACTTTTTATGCATTGAAGCTATATTTTCATATTGAAAGGTTGAGTTATTCTTAGAAGCGGATCTTTGTGCATAAAGGAATTGCAATTCATGGAGGAGTTTGACTAAAACCCTGCTGCTTGGGTTATTTAAGGCCATCCAGAATAGAGAAAGAGATATACAAAGAGTTGGAGATGGAGAATTTGGCGCACAGAGTTTCTCAAAGAGAAGTTCTGCACCGGAGTAGAAGAGAGACTTCAAGTTCTGCAACATGCATATTTGGAAGATTTTTCTTTTAAATTTAATTTTATCTTGTTTCATTCATTGTGTTTATTGTAGTCAATATATTTATTTAATTGCTTGATCACCAATTTTATGAATTAGATTGATTTTTTGAGGATATTTGAAGATATCATATGCTAAACCATGTTTTAAGAGCTCTTTTGAATGAATGAGTAGATGGTTAAGGTAGATGTCATATGATAAACTATTCTACTTGGCTCATTTAAGTTCTTCTAATCTTTATGAGTTTTCAACCTCAATTACAGTACATGCCATGGGTAATTAGAATGAGAGAAACAACTTGATTTAAACCTGGAAGCTGAATGGTAAGAATCATATATTAGATGAAATGAACCCAAGATATGAATTAAATTCAACATCCCAGCAACATAGGGTATCATTGAGTGGTGAAATTGGATTCCAAGACTCTTGTAACTTGTGAAATGTCATCAATTTGCCAACTATTTCTATTCTCATATTCAATCTTACATTTTGATTTGTTTAGCACCACATCATCTTGTTAATTTATGATAGTTTAGTTTAGTAGCTAGATATAATTGAATTAGTTTGAACAGTTCTTTGTGGGATTGACCCTTGCTAAACACACTATACTGTTATACACTCATGCCCTTGTGAGGAATTATAATTAGACCATCAAAGTCATTTTGGGACATTCAAACAATTGTTACTAGCATTAACTAAGCCCTCATCTTCATTTATTCACAGCAGCTCAAAGCCTTCAAGCTCTAAATCTTTAGTCATTCATTAAAGGCTCTCAAACACTTTTTGGGAAGCAAATACCATTGCATTCAAAGCTACATAAGTTTTCCCTTGCAGCATTAAAGAAACAGTTCATATATAGTGTAAAATCTTTCCTTTGTTATTTTTGTGATTCCCTTGAGTTGGTGTTGGAGGCTAAGCTCAAGAAGAACAAAATTAAATTTTGGAGTGTATCTCATAGTTAATTTTCTAACTTATATTCAAGCCCCCTTGAGCTGGAATCAATAAGAGTGCATAGGCACTGAGTATTTATAAACCCCCTTGTGCTAGAATCAAGAAGAGTGCATAAGCACTAAGTATTATAAGCCTCCTTGAGCTGGAATCAAGAAGAGTGCTAGGTGCACTATTCATAATCCATTATCTAAGTTACTTGAACCCAAGGCACTAAGGAGAGTGCTTCGAAGAGTGGAGTAGAGCAGTTAACTCAAACCACTATAAAAAATCTCTATCCATTGTCCATTTGTTTGAGTGCTTGCATTATCTATTCCTTTGAACAACAAGAGGGCCTTGATCCTTAAAAAGGGGTTAAGCATAATTTTTTAGTAACCCAATTCACTTGTAGCCTCTCGGGTTGTACAAGCCTATGAACCTAATACTTGTTGCCTAATTTTTTTCAATATCTAATTTTTTATTATATCCTAGTGTCTCCTCAATTCTCTATCTCCAAAATGCTTTTGTAACCTATCAAACCAAAAACAAACACATCAAAAAACATCTATGACTAAGAATCAAATTGTTAAACTAAAACTATTGAAAACCAACTACAATTAAATGGACAAATTAACCAATGAAAAGCAAACAAAATGAAGGGAAAGTTTTAAAACTTGGGTTGCTTCCCAAGAAGTGCTTACTTTATAGTCTTATGAAAACTAATTTCTGACAATGCAAAAAACAGATTGGGACGAAACAAAGTACGTAAATGGGATTTCATACGTTTTGAAGTGTTTGAGACATTGGATGCACCAACTTTCAGAATTTGTCCGATTTGAGTTGTTTTCAGAAGCTAATTTTTATGCTTAATTACATCCCAAATTTTCTAAAGATGATGTGCAACAACTACTTTTTTTGAAGTTGCAAAATTATGAAGTGAATAGAAGTGCCGAAGAAGCCAACTTGAGAGTCTAAGACTTGTGCAAGTTGGAGTACATTTAGAAGCTGATTTATGTGCATTAGTTGTGTTGCAAATTTGAAACCCAAGATGGGTAACAACTTTTAGAACTCCTATTTTTATGCATTGGAAGCAAACATAAAGCTATCTTTTTATGTGGAAAGACTGAATTATCATTAGAATAGGATCTCTATACGCTGAGATATTTTAGTTCATGGAAGAGTTCGACTAAAACCTTACTACTTGGGTTATTTAAAGGGATGTCTATAACTCAATGGGACATAGAGAGAGAGAGAGAGAAAGAAACAAAGAGTGATTGGTAAAGAGTTGTGTATGTGATAAGCAAAGGGAGCAAGAGAGATTCTAAGTTCTACAATATGCTTATTTTCAAGGGTGTTGTTTCTATTTTCATAATAAACTAATTTTATTTTTATAAGGCAATGATGTAACCCTCCTTGTTTTAATTTGTTAAATAGAGATTATTGGTTGATTATCTCAATTTTATCTTATTTCATTTATTATGTTTATTGCAAACATTTGATGGATCAAATTACCTAATCACCAATTCCATGAATTAAACAGATTATCTTAGAACATGGCTATGGTCCACACATTATGCTAAATGATTTACTAGCACTCTTGAATGAATGCATAGATGGTTATGGTACATATCTTATGCTAAACCATTTTATTTGGTTCATTAAATTTTCTCTAATTTTAATGGGTTTTTACATCAATTACACTACACACCATAGGTGATTGGAAGGAGTAAAAATACTTGATTAAACCTACTCACCTAAAGGCAATAATCATATATTAGAAAGAATGAACCCAAGATGGTAAATTGACACCAACGTCTCAACAAAATAGGATATTATTGAGCGATAAAATTAGATCCTAGACTCTTGAAATCTGAGCATCTCATTTTTCTTACTTGCTATAACTACTTCTGTCATAGACCCTAATTTCCTTAGATACAACTTCATCTTTGCTAAGTTAAAATACTCTTAATTTCCGCAACTAGATTTAGTTGAATTAGTTTGAAAAGTTTTTAGTGAATTCGACCCTTGCATTGCACACTATACTGCTATACAATTGTGCACTTATGACAAATTATAATTTGACTAGTTGGAAAGCTAAGAACAAAGACTAAAACTTTTATATTGAATATATTTTCCAAATTTGTCTCTAATAGTACCAGAATTTGCCTAAAAGTAATCTCTTTTGCAATCATTAGTTTTTTTATACACCCTTCAATATCTTAAACAAAAACAAACTCTATTAAGTGCAATATTTATTGGTTTGCACATTGTTGACTAAAAAGCATGCATGTAGCATGAGATAGACACTGCACACACATTTTTACTTTATAAAAGGATTCATGAAGCATTGGTTTCATGAGATTACTTGGCAAGTATTGTTGACTCTTGTGCAAGTATACATGATCATAAGTAATATAGATAAGGTGAGTTAAGTATCGTTCCCATGAGGAAGTAGGTTGTTACACACTAAGTACCAAACTTGTATCAAATAAGTAATATTTGATAGAATAAATTTTAATAGATGATATAAGAACTAAATATGAATAAATGAGGGAGTTGAAAAATTAAAAGAGTAAAAGAAGAAATATCAATGGATTAAATATCTAGGAATTCAACTTCACCTAGTAAATCCACTTGTATTTATGAATTGCATTGAGTAAATTATCATTCATCTCATTGTCAATCAGATACACTAAAGTATCTACCACCCTTTCTCAAGTGTTATGTTAGGTGTGCCTATCAAAGTGATTCACTATATCTCCATGCAAATCCAAATTAATAAACCCATTTAGCTTAAGTATCCAAGTGTAATATATGTGCTTGCAAGGTCATACTCACACAGATTGCACATGTACAATGGCTATATCTAGACTTCATTATATCATATGTTCTTCAATTCAAAACTCTATTCTTAATTCACTTCACTCAAGTATAAATTAAGAATCTCAGTTCGTGCACATGGTAGCTAAGCACATACATGCATTAACCTTACAAAAGAAGAAATAATGAGTAAGAAGATAATTTAACTCAAAAAATCACATATCAACACAAGCTTCATTGCTAGGATCCATTTATTCATAGATAATAGAAATTTAGAACATCATATTTGAAGTAAAACCAACTAATTAATTGATCAACATCATCATAATCCAAGGTTGAATGTTGATTCAAAAACAAATGATGAACTAGAAAGAAAACAGAATATTCAGGTTGCAGCGGCTTTTGTGTCTTTCTCCAATGATATTCTTACTCTATGCTCTTCTCCTCATCTAACTCTCTATGCATGCTTCACTCTATTCCCTCCTCTTTGCTCCGTCCCTAGATGTCTCCTTAAATAACCCAGACAGTATAATTATATTAACACTCCACGAATTGCAACTCCCTTATGTACAAAAATCCTCTTCTAAAAATAATTTTGTCTTTTCCATCCGAAAAGATTGTTTCCATAATATTTTCAACAATAGATGTTGCATGATTAATTTCCAAAAGATCCCTTCTAAATATTGCAATAGTTTATGCATTCCAAAAACTTCAAAAAATTTAGCAATGTATACAAAGAACCATGCTTCCAAAAATAACTTAATTGATTGCCAGGGCTGATCATTGTGGAACCCCATTGCTAAAAGAATATATTATTGATCATAGTTTGGATAGAAACATCTGACACATGGAAGAATAACTAAATTCGTGCACTTCCAATTCTAAGCTTTGATTTCAAACTTTATTTCTTGTTAGGCTGCTTTGGAGGCATGAAGATTGAGCTAAAAATTTGAATTTCTGCTTTAGAGTAACATCATTGAACTTTGAAGTCAGTAAATCTTACTTCAGAGTCACTGAACATTAACTTCTAAGGCAACAAAGTGAACTTCGAAGTCACTGAAGTGAACTTCAGAGTCACCATATGAACTCCAAATTGAGCAATTTATATTGGTTTAATAGATAATTTTAATATCTACGACTTTCATGTTAATCAATTTTCTTAATTCTGCTTGTATCTTGAGTCATATGAGCTCAAAGTACCACCTTTTCTTTTACTTTCGAAATTGATATTTCAGAGTTTTCTAGAGAGAGTATAACTATTTTGATCATAATTTTCTCCTACGAAATCAGAATTGCTCTATTCTTTTTTCATTAGATATATAATTTCAAGGGATATAATTTTTATGCTTATCACTTTGTCTAAATCATCCATCTTTTGTGAGTCGTTAGCCTTCAAAGTGACACCTTCTGTCAGATGAAGTAGCAGATGAATGTGAAGCTCTATAGACAGTTGCACTATTTTAGCCATAATGTTCTCATATAAATTCAAAATCATATGATTATTGATGCATTGAAAAGCTAAGAAAAAGGCTAAAACTTTCATGTTGAACACATTTTCCATATATGCTTTCATCAGTCCCAGAAATTACTTTAAAGTAACATCTTTTGTAATCTTCAGTTTCATTTTACAGATTTTTTTGTTTGTAATAAAATAAACTCTGTTAAGTAAAATATCTACTAAAAAATATTAAAATAAGATCTTAAACATGTAAATTTAGATTTAAAAATATGATATATTATGAGCTTTTCAAATGCCCCTAAACTTAGATTTTGATCATCCTTGAGCAAAATAACAATTTGAACTCATTAATCAGTCAGGAAAATCTCTCTCAAACAATTAGTGACATGCTAGACAAATCACACATGTGCACATATCTCAAAAATCATTAAAGATACTTACTAAGTAATCTCATGAAACCCATGCTTCATCAATCCTTTCATGAAATGGAAAAAATGTGTGTGAGTGCAATGTTAATTTCATGCTTCATGCATATTTTTCAATCAACAATGTGTAGACTAGTGATTTTCACGATCTTCAAAAAATACCCCATAAGCTTGCTTTTCATAATCCCTATCCACTAATGTGGAAAACTTTGTTCACTTGGATCAATAGGTCTTTGTTAAACTTGTAATGGGGCCTTGGGTTTAGCTGATAAGAAAAGGGAATAAGGATAAAGTAAGAGATCATATCTGCATTTATATGAATATTCACTCTCTTAACTTTTTATTTGGGATTTTATTTATTTTATGAGCTATATTATTATCATACCCTAGACTATTTTCTTTTACTTTCATTAGGATGTGATCCCCCCAACTATGGGCTATATTACTACCACATCTCCAAACTTTCATTTTGTCCTTTTTTCTCTTCTTTTAGCATTCTTCTCTTTTACTCCCCCAAATTCATCTTCTTATGCATTCATGTACCTCTCTACAACCATGTGTTTAGAATATGTCTCTTAACAGGTCAATCATGGTTTTTCAAGTTGAAAAGGTTTGAATGATGAGGCTAAATAAAGAAAAATTGAATGGTGGTCTTTCACATGCTTTGCATATACCATTTTTTCATTAAAGCTCAATAGGGACACTAGAGATAGTGGATGTACTATGTTAGCTTAAAAGGCTCAAACTTATCAAAGAATGCCTAAATCACTTCCAAGTAAACATGTTATCTAGGATTTCGCCTTGAGAGATATTCAAACAAGTATAGCATACTTGTGTCAACTAGAATATATTACTGAATTCACAACATCATCACTAATCCACATACACTTTGTATGATCATAACATAATGTATTAATTGAAATTTTCATTAGTAATGAAAAGGAAGGACTTATCATAAGAATCAGTAAATCAGAAGGTAGCACCTATCCTTCTTTCTCAATAATATGCAACGGTAATAAAAAACTCAGCATATGTCACTTGATCATTAAAAAAGAATCCATCCTATTTAATTTTAACATTGTAAAATAGTTTATCTTGGATTTCTTTAGCTAAATTATCAAAAGATACCCAAATTTGAAAAAAATTAAAAATGTTTTCCAAAACTAAATGTAAATCTAAATGCAAATTTGAAATCTTTGTTGTAAATCTGAATGTAACTCCCCAAATACCCCACAACTTGAATCAAACATTTTTCTCAATGTGAAATAATGAAGGATGTTTAAGTTTAAAGGCTTCCTTGAATGAAGTGCATTTCAATCATCATTTTTTGAAATTTATTAGCATGCTTTGCAAATTTCTGACAATTTTGATACTTGAAACATAATCTGTAATCTCATGAAACTTCTATGCTCAATCTGAAATCAGGTTTTTACTTCTATAATAGAAACTTCAAACCATAACTAAAAAAAATTGTCAAAATAGAGAAAACTAAGTTAGACTAAAAATCCTAAAAACAAAGGGATGAGGAAGTAGTTCTAATTTATAGTCTCCAGCTTGATTATCTCTTTCTTTAAGCTGATTCTTTCAAGTCCAATGTGAACTTCTACTTGTCAAATCTTCCTTCAAACTATGGCTTCAAGCACAGACCATTCACTTTAAATGTTCCCTTGGTGTCATGAGCAACTTTAATTGTCTCATTTTGCAGTATCCTTGTGACAGTGAAAGGACCTGACCATCTAGATCGTAACTTACCAGGAAACAATCTAAGATGAGAGTTATAAAGTAACACTTTTTGACTAATTTCAAACTCTCTTCTTAGGATGTGCTTATCATGCCATTTCTTTGTATACTCTTTGTATGTCTTGGCATTCTCATAAGCCTCATTGCGAAGTTCATCCAACTCATTCAATTATAGCAATCTTTCTTCTCCAACAAGTTACCTATCAAAATTCAAAAATTTTAGTGCCCAATATACTCTATGTTCTAATTCCACAAGTAAATGACAAGCCTTTCAAATAATAGCCTAAAAGGAGACATCCTAATGGGTGTTTTGAATGCAGTTCTATATGCCCATTGTGCATCATCAAGTTTTATTGACCAATCTTTCCTTGAGAAATTTACGGTTTTCTTCAAAATTCTTTTGATTTCCTTGTTTGAAACTTCTACCTGTCCACTAGTTTGAGGATGGTTAGGGGTTGCAATCTTATATGTAACTCCATATTTATGGAGAAGTGCATCAAACTATTTATTGCAAAAATGCATTCTCCCATCGTTGATAATTGCTATAGGAGTGACAAATCTGGTAAAGATGTTTTTCTTCAAAAATTTGATCACTACCCAAGCATCATTTGTTGGCATTATTGCATCTTCCACCTATTTAGATACATACTCTATACCTACCAGAATGTACTTATGGCCAAAGGAAGAGGGAAATGGTCACATGAAATCAATATCCCAAACATCAAGTAATTCACAAACAAGAATGTTGCTTAAAGGCATCTCATTTCTCCTAGAGCTATTTCCCATTCTTTGACATCTATCATATAAAAGTACATGGGTGTGTGCATCTTTGAAAACTATTGGCCAATAAAAACTAGATTGCAAAACCTCAGCTGCAGTTTTGGTGGAATTAAAATGCCCACCTACCTCTCCATCATGACAATGTTGTAGAATACTTTCCATCTCATCTTTCGACACACATCTCCTTATCACTTGGTTTGCACAAATTCTAAATAGAAAAGGTTCTTCCCAAAGAGATTGTTTAACATCAGAAAAGAATTTTTTTTTGTTGTGGTAACATGTCCGGGGTAAAACATTACTTGCCAAATAATTCACAAAATCAAAAAACCAGGGTGTTTGTGTGGAGTTGACATGAAATATATGCTCATCTGGGAATTCTTCAAGAGTTGGAGTCTCCTCATCTTTTGCAGGTGGAATTCGGGACAAGTGATCGTCAATTAGATTCTTGGTTCCCTTCTTATCCTTAATCTCTAAATCAAATTCTTACAGTAAGAGAATCCACCTAATCAGTTTAGGCTTTGCATCTTTCTTTGCAAGAAAATATTTCAGAGCTGAATGGTCTTAGTAAATAATCACTTTTGAACCAATCAAGTAAGAACAAAATTTATCAAAAGCAAAAACTACTTCCAAAAGTTCCTTTTTTGTTGTTGAGTAATTCAACTAAGCTCATGATAAGGTCCTACTAGCATAGTAAATGGTTTGAAAATCTCTCCCTTTTCTTTGTCTCAAAACAGCTCCTATGGCAACATCACGTGCATCACACATTAACTCAAAAGGTATATCCTACTCTTGTGCTGCCATAATTGGAGTTGAAACCAACTTCTCTTTGAAAGTGTTAAAGGCCTGCAAGCAATCATCTGAAAAGTTAAATAATACATCTTTAACTAAGAGGTTACAGAGAGGTTTAGCAATTTTTGAAAAATCTTTGATAAACCGTCTATAAAATCAAGCATGTCCAAAAAACCTTTGATAAGTTTAACAGAAGTGGGTGGAGGCAATTTTTCAATAACCTCCACCTTGGCACGATCAACTTCTATTCCTCTTTTTGAAATCTTTGTCCAAGCACTATCCCTTCTTGCGCCGTATAATGACACTTCTCCCAATTCAAAAAATGGTTAGTCTCCTCACATCTTTACAACACCAAAGCAAAATTATGTAGACATGAATCAAATGATGAGCCAAAAATAGAAAAATCACCCATGAAAATCTCAATATTTTCTTCAACCATATTAGAAAAAATGGCCATCATCAATCTTTAAAAAGTGGCTGGTGCATTGCAAAGACCAAAGGGCATTCTCCTAAAAGCAAAAGTACCATATGGACAAGTGAATGTGATTTCTCTTGATCTTCTAGTGCAATGGGAATCTGACTGTAACCTGAGTAACCATCCAAAAAGCAATAGAATTTATGTCATACAAATCTTTCCAACATCTGATCAAGGAATGGTAAAGGAAAGTGACCTTTTCTAGTGGCATCATTCAATTTCCTGTAATCAATACATACATGCCATCTAGTAATTGTTCTAGTTGGAATTAATTCATTGTTATCACTTTTCTGAATAGTCATACCTCCCTTCTTTGGTACAACTTTCATAGGGCTCACCTAAGGACTGTTAGAAGTAGGATAAATGATTTCTGCAGCAAGTAGCTTGATCACTTCTGCTTTCACCACTTCTCGCATCTTTGGGTTCAAACGCCTCTGATGTTGAATGGTGGGTTTGTATTGCTTCTCCATTAGAATTTTATGCATGCAAAGTGAAGGGCTGATTCCTTTGATGTCTGTAATTTTCTATCCAATTGCACCCTTATGCTCTCTTAGTACTCTTAGTAGTCTCTCCTCCATCATTTGTATCAAAGAAGAAGAAATAATCACTAGTAGAGAAGAAACTTCATCTAAGTAAGCATATTTTAAATGAGAAGATAAAGGTTTGAGCTCAAGAATAGGATGTTCTTCTATAGATGGCTTAAGCTTTTTGTTGATTTGTCCAAGCTCCTTAACTCTTGGTGATTGTTGCTTTGAGTAGGGTGGGTTTGCCTCCATAAACTTTTCACAATCCTCTACATCCTCTCTCTTAGTTTCTCTATTGCTTGGTTAAGTCAAGCATGCTTCAAGTCGATCTTCTATAATACTTTCCTGAAAAACTCTGTTTACCAACTTGTCAATAGATTCAACCGCAAAACAAGAATTAGCATCCATAGGATATTTCATTACTTCAAAGACATTGAAGGTGACTTGTTCATCTTGAACTCTAAGAATAAATTTTCCTTATTGAACATCAATAAGAGTTCTTCTTGTTGTTAGGAAGGGTCTACCCAAAATAAGTGGTACCTCCCTATCTTCTTTCATATCCAAAATTATGAAATCAGCTGAGAAAATGAACTTATCTACTATCAACACATCTTCCACAATACCCCTTGGCTGTTTGATTGAATGATCAATAAGTTGAAGTGATACTGTAGTTGTTTTGACCTCTCTCAATCCTAATTTTCTGAAAATAAAGAAAGACATTAAGTTAGTACTTACACCCAATTCACAAATTACTTTTCAAAATATGAATCACCAATAGTGCAAGGGATAATGAAACTCCCTGGATCTTTCATCTTTTGTGGCAGTTTGTTTTGCAGGATGGCTGAACATTCCTTATTCAATTTCACAATTTCATAATCCTCCAACTTCCTTTTATTTGCTAAGATCTCCTTCAAAAATTTTGCATATCTAGCATTTGTTCTAAGGCATCTACAAAAGGGATGTTAATATGCAGTTTTTTAAATACATCCAGAAATTTAGAAAGCTGCTTATCCATCTTATGTTGTTGAAGTCTTTGAGGATGAGGGATTGGAGGCACATAAGGCTTGGGATTGTCTAGAAATAGTTTGCTCTTAGATGCCTTTTGTGGTTGTTCAATTACTTCCTCTTGTTTTTCTTTGGGGGTCTCTTGTCAAATATCTTCTTCTACCACTTGCTTTTCACTTCTTAGGGTTACAACTTTTACCTTTTCAATTGGATTTTGCTCTATATTGCTAGGTAATGCCATATTGTCTTCCTGATAACATATTTGTTAGTTGTCCTACTTGCATCTCCAAATTCTTCATTGAGGCCTCTTGATTTTGAAACCTCATGTTTGTGTTATGCATGAATTCTTGAGTGCTGCTCATGAAATTTTGAGTGTTATTTGCTAGTTTGTTGACAATCTCTTCTAGATTAGATTTTCTCTCCTCTGGTTACTTGAATCCGGGTGGTGGCCTTGCTACATTCTAATTGTTTCATTGGAAATTTGGATGATTTTGCCACCTTGGATTGTAAGTGTTGCTATGTAGACTATTTTGTGACCTATTGAAATTAGTAATAAAGTTAACATTCTTACTAGATTGTGCAAAAGTGTTACCTACCTAACAATCCATGCTAGCATGTCCTCCACCACAGAAATCATAAGTCACTTTTTGAATTTTCATTACTGAAGCAATCATATTGTCTACCTTTCTATTAAATGCTTTAAACTATGCAGTGAGTGCAGTGAGTGCAGTGAGACCGTCCACTTCATGCACTCCTACTGGTCTTCTTTTTGTTAGCCTCCCAGTAGGCCACGTATAGTTGTTAGATGCCATGTCCTCCAATAGTTTATAAGCTTCTGGTGTTTTATTATTCATGGATCCTCCTGCAGCTGCATCAATTATAGAACAAAAATTTAGACTAGTCGCATTATTAAAAGTTTGTAGTTACATCCATATGGGTAGTCCATGATGCAGGCATCTCCTTAGCAAGTGTTTGAATCTTTTCCATGCCTCATATAGTGATTCATTGTCCATATGCATGAAAGTCGTGATGTCATTATACATCTTAGCAAATTTTGAAGAAGAGAAAAACTTTCCTAGGAATTTCTATACCATTGCATCCCAAGTTGTAATTGAGCCTGCAGGAAAGGAAGAAAGCCAACTTTTAGCTTTGTCCTTAAAAGAAAATGGAAATAATCTTAACCTAATTATATCATCAAAAACTCCATTATATTTAATTGTATCACAAATTTCAAGAAAAATATCTGAGTGGCTGTTTGGATCATCGCTCTGAAGTCCACTGAATTGCACAGATTGCTGAAGCATATGAATAAGAGATGGCTTAATCTCAAAACTATTTGCTTGAACTGCTAGTCTTCTTATGTATGATGTTTATCCCTAAACAGTTGGAGCAGCATAATCTCTCGAAAGCCGGCATGGATTTTCTACTATAGCCTCTCTAGCTACACCTGCTTCTTCCATCTTATTAGTTAGAATTAATTGTTCTTTCAATCTTCTTCTATAGGTAGAATCAATTTCTGGATCAAATTCAGCTAGATTGCCTTGCTGGCTTCATACCATGCACTACTTTCTACACAAATAACAGAAACAAAGTAAATCTAGAATTCAAAACAAACTATAATAAAGAATCAACTAAACATATACTAGTACTAAGCAGAAGAAAAATTAAAGTAATACCAATTTTGACTAGTATTGATATTAATGTATAACTCACTACCTTCCCCAACAATGGTGCCAAAAACTTGTTGACTCTCATGCAAGTATACACGATCACAAGTAACATAGATGAGGTGAGGTGAGTTGAGTATCATTCCTGCGAGAAATTAGGGTGTTACACACTAAGTACCAAAATTGTATCAAATCAATAACATTTGATAGAATGAATTTTAGTAGATAATATAAGAACTAAATATGAATAAATGATGAAGTCAATAAATTGTAAGAGCAAAAGAAGAAATATCAATGGATGAAATATCTAGGAATTTAACTTCACCTAGCAAATCCACTTGTATTGATGAATTGCATTGAGTAAATCATCATTCCTCTCATTGTCAATCAGATGGACTAAAGTATCTACGACCCTTTCTCAAGTTTTATGATAGGTGTGCCTATTAAAGTGATTCACTATATCTCCATGCAAATCCAAATTAATAAACCCATTTAGCTTAAG
>JAYJMB010010939.1:0-48729 GCA_036873735.1 Pouteria campechiana
TTATATATATATATATATATATAATTAAAGATTTAGATTATGCATATTAAATCACGTAAGCCTTCTATAATCATAAAATAATTGATACAGTGAAAACATTCTTCTTTACCATTTTAATTTCTTTAGCCTATCTAATTGTCTGATTTAGATGATTATTAACATGAACGGTATATATCATATTTATAATGTTTTGGACGGTGGGATGAGTGAAATATATACTGTGGACCCCATTTTAAACCTGGGTTAAGACGATCCGCGTACCACGTCCGTAGGAACGGAAACGGATCGTCTCTGACACAGTCCAATCCCATGGTTACATGTGGATTTTAAAAATAGTGATACGTGTCCACAAATGAATAAGTGTCTGTCCGATTCCAACAATTAACCCGCATCCTGTTATGTCTATTATCTAAATTGTCAAATATCTATTTTTGAATTATATAGAGGAATTTTTTTACACTTAAAAATAGTGATCCAGGTTAGGATTTTTTAAGAAATATACAATTTTTACGATTTCGTTGATTGTGGCCCACTTTAATATTTGGTTTGAGCAATTTTTGAATATTAAAAATATAAATTATATTAAAATGTTATGAAAAACAATGGGATAAATCCAATACACAATGTGGGCTTGGCCTTGCGTTTAAATACTTTTAATATTGGTGAATAGGCTTTAACGTTTTAAGTCATTACAAATGAACTATATTGTTTGGAGCTCAAAAATTTTTGATTAAAATGATATGTTTGCCCTCATATAAAAACCTTCGTGTTTGATGCTATCTTTAGAATTTTTCTTTTTAGCTCATCCTTGGCAGAAAATTAAGATAGCAAATACATGTTTTAAGGCCTGTCTATAATATAAGCATTTAGAAAAGATTTTTTTTCCCCAACTCTTTTCTCCGTTCCCTAACAGACCCCAAGTTAAAAAAATCTATCTGATGTAAGAGAGTGGAGAGTAGAGACAGGGTCGATGTCGTGTCTTTCATAATTGAATATTAGAATATGCGAAAATGAAGAAGGAAAACAAGAAAGCAAAGATTAGAATATGCGAAAATGAAGAAGGAAAACAAGAAAGCAAAATAACTTTTTTTTTTCTTCTTGTCTCTATTAGTCCAAATCTCACATCTTTCGAGAATTTACCAGTGCCAATATCCTCTTTTTCTAATAACTTGTGAGCCTTGGAAACAGGGATGTATTTTGGAAACGTGATTAGTGGCATCAGTAAGTTATATTAGGTGATCCACACTTAAAAAAAATAGGGTGAAAATAGATATAAATAACGGGAAACAGTGTTAGTCATGAAGTAAATCAAAATAAAATATGTAAAGTAAATAATTGAGAAAAATAATGATAATAATTATAAATATGGATAATTGTAGGAAAAAAATATGAACGTTAAATAGTTAGACATCATGTGGCAATATGGGAAAAATAATTTTGCATTAACATGCTAAATAATTAGATATCACGTGTTAAATAGTTAACATGGGTTGTTCTTCTGGATCAACCAAACCGTAAACAAAAAAATCGACTTTATGCCATTAAAGTCTATAAACATTAAACAATGATAGGATATGAAATCGAAATAATCTCATCAGTACACCTATAAAGTTAATAAAAATAAAATAAATAATTTTTTGGTGAAAATTAAATAATGATTTAAAAAGTAGAACTTTAAAATAATTAAAAGAAAATAAATTTTAGTTTTCCTTTTAACGGCCTCTAATCAACTCATTGATGGAGCATCACACGTGTGCATGCGCTTATGCACTGTAGCCCGAGGTGTACAGCAGAAGAAGTTACATTTGCTCGACTCCAATCCTTACATCATCTTGTTAATTTATATAAATTGAGGGAGTGGACATGCGCATAAATGTTGAATTGGTCAGGACATTTCATACGACAGCCATAGCGGCTACCATAAGTCATGAGACCCAGCACCTTCCGTACCAATTTGGGCGTGGAAAACTGTAAAAAGCCTTTATCTTTTTCCACGAGACGCGTTCGACCCATAACCTGTTTCCCACAACCAACCACCATCGTTCTACCTATGTTAGGCACTCTATGAATGGAAAGTCATGCTATATCTTTAATTGCAAAAAGGAAGAAAAAATCGAGAGAGTAGAGGGATGGCCAATATTACCGAAGCTGTCGTGTCATTCCTTGTCAGTAGGCTGGGTGATCGGCTCAGCCAAGAAGCAGACTGGTTGCTCGAAGTTTGTGATCAAGTGGAATGGGTTGAAAGCCAATTCAGATGGATTCAAGCCTTCTTGAAAGATGCGAAAGCCAAATCAGACAAGGACGAAAGAGTTAAGCAGTGGACGCAGGAAGTGAGAAGCCTCGCACACCTTGCAGAGGACATCATCGATACTTTCTCGGTGGAAATAGCACCATCAATGCAGCAAGGTGTTTCAGGCAGCTTTGCAAGAATCAATGCCCGCAGCAAACTGGTCTCAGAGATTGAAAGAATGAAGGATAAAATTCGTTCAATCTCTGAGAGTAGAGTGGCTTACGAAACTGAAGAAGACATCAGGCGTGAGGAAGGGACAAGAGCTGCCGGTGAAAGCTGCAAGTCTGACCAGAGGCTCCCTTCTCCTTATGTTGAGGAGCCTGATTTTGTTGGTTTCCAGAAGGACCAGCAATTGACCGGAGGGGAGCAGCGGCGCGGTGTGATCTCTATAGTTGGGATGGGAGGCAAAGGCAAGACCACTCTTGCCAGGAAACTCTACCAAAGTGATGCTGTTAAGGGGCATTTTGACTCCTGCTCTTGGATTTCTGTATACCAAGTGTATCGGGTGACAGAACTTCTGGAAGCTATCATGAAAAAATGTATGGGCACCTCTTCCGGGAACATGGATGCTTCTGAGCAATGCAACGAGATTGTTCAACACTTGAAAGGGAAGCGACCGTATCCGGTAGAAGCACCAGCAAGCATTTTACAAGCGGGGGTAGGCTGGTAAATTCCTATCTGCATGTGTGAGTTGGGTAAGCCATGAGTTGAAGATGAATGGGTGGTCTAGGATACAAAATTGGTCATACACTGCTGATGGCTTTTTGGCTGTTTTCATATAGGATTCTAATAGGTTGAAAAGTTATATTATTTATTTAAAAACATGTTCATGTAATTGAATTGAAGGAAAAAGTCATTCCAAATGTAATATTTTTACACAATGCATAATATATGTTGGATGTGCTTAATCTTGTTGAAGCACTTCATATGTACTATAAATTCCTTTAGGGCACAAAAATTGCTTACTTTGGGGTGAATTTTGAAGCCATTTGTATAGCTATATGAGTGATGGACGGTGTGAATGAGCACACAGGTGAATGATATTGGTCCCTAACTAGATAATAGCTCAAGAGGGGGGGGGGGTGTGAATTGGTAAATAACTTTAAAAGATGTGCTTAAAATAAAAAAAAGAATATATATAGTACTTTTATAGTGATTCAGCCCTTCCTGATTTCCTATTCCACTTCTCTGAGTCAGTCTCCTTTGCTGAAGTCAGGTTCCACTATAATACTTGTTGGTTTTACAAGTTCACCAATAATTTACTAGTATTCAAGCTCGCCAGAAACTTTTATATGTTGATTTCAAAGCTTACCAACTAACTTATAAATGTTGTTTCTAAGCTTACCTACTAACTTATTGGTTTTTCAAATGAAGTGTACAAAAATAATACCTCTTACTTAGGCAGACATGTACAAAAATTAAAACTTAATTGAATGAATAAAGTATGCAATGAGATCAGATTCAAACTCCTTTTAATGCAAATCTAATTTTGAAGGTTTTGAATACTTTGGCAGTGTCATAGCAGCTGGAGTTGTGAGATCATGAATGCTCTTCTTGATTCAAAGTAATTTTCAATGTATTCTCTAGTGATTTAAATATCTCCTTGATCATCTTTGTATAGGATTTAACAAGTTTTTAGCCGTTGCATCCTTTGACATCATTTTCAAATTAGTTGGCAGATTTGGTAATGACTTTTGAACATTGTCGGAGTTTAGAAATTATGAGTAGAGTCCTCAAAACTTCTGTCCTTCGATTCATAACTTAACAAAACTTTTGAGTGCTTCTTCGAAATTGTCATGGTAAGTAGATCTTTGGCAGTATCCTCTTTAGAATTTCTGTGCCTTATCTTATCCTTCAACGGTCACATTTTAATCTTTTGAAAAACTTCTAAGCAGCCTCTGATTTATGTATGAAGCTCAGGCTTTGCTTCTATATATCCTTTTTTGACTCATGCCTTCTTGAAAACATCTTTAGGAATGCTTTTGATTGTCTTCTGAAGTGTGTCAATGTTTCTGAATTACTTCTATGTATTGTTTCTATATTTTGTGTTGCTTTTGAATAATGTGACAATGCTTCTGCGTTGCTTTTGACATTCTAAGATTTCTTCTGGCATAGTTCTATATAGCTAAAGTGTCTTCTAGGTTGATTCTACATTGTATATCATTATTTTGGGTTGCTTCTGTGTAGCCAAAGTTTCTTTTGAGTTAATTTTGTATAGCCCAAATTTCTTCTAAGTTACATTGAATTTTCTTCTGTAGTTATGGTGGAACTTCTGATGTGCTTCTGTAGTTTTGATGGAACTTCTGATGTGATTCTGTAGTTCTAATGGAACTTCTATCTATCCTTTGATTTGTAATAATACTATGTGTTGATTTCACAAAAGTTTTGAGTTTCTTCTCGAATGGTTACGAGTTACGTTTGGTAACTTCTGAGTCCTTTTGAATTTGGTATATAGTTTTTGATATTGTCTTGAAGTACTTTTGTATAACTTCTAATTAATATCAGATTTGATTCTTAATTTCTTCTCAACTTCTAATCTTTCATGTCAAGCCTTTGAGCAAATTCTGAATTACGTTTTAGTGACTTTTGAAAGTCCTTTCATTCTTTTGCATATCTTTCTTCAAAGAGTTAATGTAATAATTTTACAATTAATACATTTAATATTTCTTGCAGTTACTTTTCTTAATCTGTTTTAATATTTAATATTGCAATACTTGGAAAGTAATTTATTAGTATGGTAATTCTTCACTTGTTTATTTATTCATCATCAAAACTAAGTTATTTAATCTTATTCATCATCAAAATCAAGCTCAATAAAAGGGTTAGACTTAACAAATGAGACTTAAAGCATGGAATGACACAGTGGCTTCTGGAAGAAGCTTGCATATGGTGCATCTGGCCACACCAATGGACATGCACACTCAAGCCATTTGACATAATCTGGTCATAGGGAATGTCAATCTAATCCATTGATTTTGTAGGAAAAAGTATGTTATATTTGTGTGTTGAACTGTATTTACAAAATGTTAATTGACAATATTCAATTTAAGCAAAAAGATTGACAACTTGGGCATGGTTCATAGGTGGCGTGCATGCTTCATCGTGCAGGTCTTCTTGGTCTCTAGTCTTGATGGACCTTGATGGGTTGTTAATGGGTTATTTGACGGACCTTGATAGGTCTCGATAGTTCTGGTTAGACCTTGATGAGAGCTTGATGGGGCTTGATGAAATTCTTGACGGTGCTTGACTAAATTGTGCAATTTATATATTAACTATTTTGACGAACCTTGATGGACTTTGATGGGCCTGAATGGTTTTCTAGAGCTTGATGGTTTTCCATGGACCATGAGGAGGATTTCTAGACCTTGACGGACCTTGATGAAGATATCTAAACCTTAATGGACCTTTATAGACCTTGTTGAATGTTGATGGACTTAGACAAAACTTTACGACTGACAATTTTTATCTTTTTTGCCATTTCAATCGTTAGTGAATAAAATGCATCATTAATTTTTTGAACAATAAAAAAATATCATAAAATCTATTTCATCTATGTATGCAAAATTTTTGGATGTAGAAGAAATCCTGAACATAAAAAGTGTTAATTCGTTTATATCAATTTTTATATATTAAATTATGGTCTTTGATGTGGTATTACGTATCTTGCGATTTTGGTGGTTATACAAAAAAAATCATTATATCAAATTTGTTGCATTAAATTATGTTCCTTGATGGTATGGATATTATGTGTTTTGCAATTTGGTGGTTGGAATTGAGAGAAAAATGAAGAATTTTTTCAAATAACTTAAAAATATCACAAAATTTTTCTAAATATGCAAAATTTCTAGACATATGAGAGAAAAATGCATAATTGTTTTACTGATTCATAAAAATTTTACAAATTTTATTTATATGTCTACCATATTATATGAAACCTGCCTATAAAGAATAAATTGTAATATATTAATCTTAAGAAAAAAATTATAAAAAAAATAAATTTAAGGGAAGCTATATGCGATCTTTCCTAAATATTCTAATCAATCTTACCGAAATGATGTGTGAAAAGAAAAATACATAATTTATTATTTTATGAATAATATAAAAATATCATAATATTTTTCTATATACGTGCAACAAATTTCTATATGTATAAGAAAATAACAGTTTACACCTACCTTGTTAACTACACAGAAAAGACCAATTTGTATATGTCCAATTGAGTTAATATCTTGTATATACATTATAAAAAGAATTAATTACACCTACCAGTTGTTGTGGGTGTGCATTGAATTGCTTGCACCTGAATGCACGAGGCAGAACGTGAATGAGTTGAATCCATGTGTAAATCACGTCTCCATCTGAATGAGTTGAACATATGATTTTGCACGAAATCCATATAACACCTGTGATGCACGGAAAGCAAATGCAAAGTATATGACATGTGCAATGACATGTCCTCAAAGACGAGGGGATTTAACCATCAAATTGGGTCACCGACCCTCAACAGAACCTATCCTAGGTGGAAATTGGGTCCAATTGAACCCATTTTGCAAACCAACTTTTCCTGTTCTCCAATCCAATTCAATTGAACCCAACACAATTCACCCCCCTAGATTTCTAACTAAATAAATAGTAATAGCATGATTATTAGATTAGATTTAATAATGAATTCTTTATTTGCAAATATTGGGATAATAGATTGTGTTGTTTTATTGAAAAATAAATCCAATAATACAAGAGGGAGCAATTAATGAATCTTAACTCATGCCTTTATTACAATAGAAATATAGAGAAATGACAAATTTTCTACAAATGTAGCTCATCTTCAAATTGATAGTGTGCCTGAAAAAATTAGGTTCACACCATAGCTGTCGGCAATAATCATTTTAGAGTTTTGCTCTAATTTTGGTGGGAAGACCTCTGATGGGCACTTGTAGTTCTTCCCATTCCCCATCAAGATTGCCATCAAAAGATTGCTGAAGCTCTAGTGGCATAGATTTCATGGGTTTCAGCATTTCAGTATTAGCGCATAAAGAGAAGAAAAATCGTAAGTTAGAAATGAATATACTGGCTGAGATTGGCCTAATGGGTTGTGGATGGACATACTCTTATTAGGGATTTGATACAGAACAGTTGATGAACATGCTTGAGTAGCAGAAGAATGTAATGAGAGTAGGGTGATAGATGAAAGACCAGCAAAAACAGATTATAACATATAAAGATGTATATGACAACAACAAACAATGATTTTAGCAATTGGTTCAATTCATTCATCCCTCAATTTTACAATAAAAAAATATTAAATTATACCACAATTCCTAATGTAAGTGTGGATTGTAGGTATCACAATCTACAATAGACAAGCACATGACTTCAAACTCAACAATGATGTACTGGTGATATATTCCTTTCAAAAGCAACTCATTGACAAACCGACATTACCCTAGTTTTGGTATGACATGATGAGACAGAGTGCCAGATATAATAAATAGAATGACAGGTGCAATATTTTCACATTGCTTACTTGAGAAACTGCAATTCAAATGAACAATTTATTAATGGGCTAGGTATATGTTCCCAAGAATCCCACCAAAGTGGCTCCAGAAGAGTTTTTGAAAACATTGCTTGATTAAGAATTAGGACTAGTCCAATGTCAGTTGATATCCGCCAAAGTAAGTCACATGGTATATCTTAAGTAATTAGGTGGGATAATGGGAATGGTGTGAATCATATAGTATTTGTTTTATTTGCGTTTATAGTGTCAATTGACATATTAAATTCAAGTTTTGTAATGGAATTATTAGCATTCTTAGAGTAACTATTTGTATCAATTTTTTAACCTACTAATCACAGAGGAAAGGAGTCTGCAAATGCAAGATTGTAAATAGCTTTCATTTTGTCACTGCCAAGTGCTATATCACAAACATTAGGAATTGTATGGTTTTGTTAAATATCAGCCGTCTTTGTATGCATTCCTATTACACTTTTCATGCAAGGCTTATTGACTAGGCCATCCAGAAAATGCTGCATTCTTCTCCAAAAAATAATGAGCATTCAGGTAGTGGACTCATACCAGATGCAACTTCTACTTTTCTCATGCTTGGACTGCCTTGAGCAATGCAGCAAAGTCATCTCGAGATATATCTAGATTCAAAAGCATCAATTCCATTTCAAGAACTTGGACAGCCCAATGACTCTAAATCAGTACAGTGTCAAAAGGGAATTGGAGGAATTTAAAAAATGATTCAATCACCTACTTGTTTTGAGCAATCATTGAACTCTATGGTGATCTCCCCATAGAGTTGTTGGTGTGACAATTCTCCAACACTCATCATGTATTCAGAAAACCACTGAAATTGGATTCTACATTGTAAAATGCTTTGCCACCTTCTAGCATAATCACATATCATAAACTTCCTTCTTTGATTAGTAGCAAAGGAAATAATTGCCAAATGAGTGGAAAAGCATAACATATCTATGTACTTGGAAGTTGATGCACAATATTACTGCAATTATCTAAAATACAATTTATTATCGGCTCTATGAAGCATAGATACTAAATTGAAACTGGATAACAAGGTTTTAAATGTCTGACCAATGGATTAGACCCCAATGAATGAAGCAAACCAAGCACTTTGTAGGCTGAAAAGTTAAAGAAAGACAACTTACTTATGCACTAAACAAAACTTTCACATCTCATGTAACTTTGACCGATCCTATAACAAACCAAATTCAACCACGTATACTGCTTGCATACTAGTAAGAAAATACTGATAACCTTTTGGCATCTTCATCTTTAGGCTATCCAAACCCAAGTCATAGCACTGGATCTTGACTTATTGACCTGATATTAATACAGGGATGTAGATGCATTAGGGACAGATGGAATGGATGAATTTAGGCGTGTCCTTTGAGTGCCATGTGAATACTGTAACATTACGATTGAAATGTGGGGGCAATTTTTATAGCTTGGTTATATGTTCCTTAGGATATGTACATCTGACCATTAGAAATCAGGTAGCATAATAAGGAGCAGACTACATGTTGCTTAGGAGTAATCACACTGATGAATAAATCAACAGTAGAAGCTAATTGATGAAACAGACCACATTTACTTAGGATAAGCCATTATAATGATGATGATGATATTAGCTTGCAAGACAAAAAGAATTGGTCCTAGGAAGTGCCTGATAAAATTACTTCCATGATGGCAAGAGATGATAAAGAAAAATTAGAAAGGAAGATGTTAGGGAAGTAGCAATAAGCATACAACTGAGAAGCGAAAGTGAGGAAGTAGTACAAGCTAAAATTGCTGACTAAAGATCATTCAAGAAAATTGAGTGAGAGTTTTCTATGTGAACAATTTAAGGCAATGAAGTTCTATCTTCAAATATTGCAAAGTCCTCTTTATAAACATAATTATACCAAGAGACAATTACCAAAGGATCTCCGCAACTAGGAAAGACCCAGAATTCTAACCGGTGATCATTTTTGGGCTATTTGGATTGGATAAAATCAGATTCTTGCAAGAAAAATAAAAAAAAATGAGCTAGAAGAAAAGCATTACTGTTTTTCTTCCTCAAGTTCCTTTTCCTTGCGTTATGCAAGGAAATCAAAATGGTAAGAAAATGTTGATTCTGAGAAAAAATAAATCAATTAGTCAATTTATTTGTCATTGCTAAATGGAATAAACAACCCTAAAGTGAAATAAGATTTCGTTCAATCCAAATAGACAATTGACACATATTTGACTAAGATTTATAAGAACTTGAGAACTTAAAAAGTGTTTAGAGAGAAAATCCTTAGAACCATAAGAGTGCTTGAACTCTCCCAACTCCTATCACAAGGAACTTAGACCGTTATTTTAAAAATCCTTTGACATAAGCAGGGCTTGGTAGCATATTTTCTCCTAGGATTAAATGCCTAAGTTGGCCTTTTCCATAAGGGCCATTAGGCTTTCTTTGAAGAGTTGCATTTGAAAAAAATAGATCTCCTAAACACTTCATGCTGATTCATGATTAGTTTGTTTGGATTGACAGATTGAACTAATAGATAGAGACATCAACTAGCAGAGCATTGGCTAGATATGTCTTTCCAACAACAAACCTTCTCTTTAAGAAAAACAATGAAGATATTAATAGTTACAGATCCTACCCAACCTACCAAATATTAATCCAACATAATGGGTAAAAGTTTAGATCCATATGCCTGATTAGCAGGATGGTTGATCAACTTCCATCCACGAAGATTAAAAAAAGAAAAAAATAAAATAAAAATAAAACCAGAGTGAACAACTTCTACATCGATGTTAGGCAATTATATGTTCTATTAAAATGACTGCGTTTTGCAATTCTTGGTTTACTTTTTCAATATTCACACATCACAATTTCATTCAATGTAGTTCCTAGAGTAGTCAAGCTAACCATGTTGGTCAACAATAGTTCTTGAGTTTTCAATCGTGACAACAATTCACAGGTCAATATGAAAATCCCATTATATTATACAGGTCTAATTTTTATCTATCACATTATCGAAAAATGTTGGCTTAGACAAAATCATTCTAAAGAGTACTTAATAAAAGCCTAATAAGTCAATTGCACAAATTCTACAATAGTATATGAAATTAAATTGAAATTCAAACTCCTAGGATGCATTCGGTTGTCAATCCATAGAGGAAAGAGTTCTATTAGGATGTGTTTCCATCCAAGAAACTTATAAATATAAAATGGCGTGAATGAGTACAGCTTCAATACCATCTATCAAACTTCCTTTTAAGAAGTTCCCATGCTAAAGACATGAATGAAATTCATCTAACTTTGTTCAATATCCTCAAATAATTAAACTCTGATTACATGAAAATAACTCAAAAAATTAAACTCCAATTACAAGAAAATAGCAAACCTAGAAAACATTCAAAAAGCTACAAAACCATGATTTCCTCATCAAAATGGAGCACTAGATCAAAGAAGACAAACCCAATTGAGTGCTTCAAGCGATTCACAAAACTCAAAAATAAAACACGAAAAGGAGAACCAATCACATGAAAACTAGAGATTTCCACACTAGGAAAGGCAATTAAAAGAAATAATAGAGGAATGGTCTTTGGGGCATTCATTTATTCCAATTACCTTCTTAGCTTTGAGTAAGCTTCTGCCGTATATTGAATATTAAGAAATTTACAAAGTAGATTGAGGAGCTTGGATGATTCAGAGATGCTTCCATGGCCATTGGCTTCCATGCCCTTTCCTTCAGGGACTTTCTCAATCACTTCCCTCTCTTCTCCCTTTTGCATCCATTTTGCATTTATTTCCTCTTTCTGGCTTGCATCAAGAGTTGAGAGGAATTCAGGTAAACAACATCCTCATCAAGGGGGTTCCTGGAGAGGAAGAAGCGAAACCTAGGGTTGGGTTTTAGGTCTAAAGCGTCAAGAAGAGGAGAAGGAATCCTATTCGCATGTTGCCTGCATGGGAATTTACATTGTTGCCCCTCTGCTTCTCTCTCAATCTAAACAGTCTATTACTAACATATGGTAGATGATGGCGTTTCTATTGTATAGGAGTTCACAAACATGTGTAGTGTCTCTTTTCTTGAAAGGGAAAAGGTATTTGGTGGTGCTAGATGATATATGGACTCGTGAAGCTTGGGATGATGTTATCGATGCATTTCCAAATTCAAGCAATGGGAGCAAGGTCTTGCTCACTACATGGAATGAATATATGGCCTTACATGCTGATCCGATGAGCAAACCCCATGAATTGAGGTTCCTAGATGAAGATGAGAGCTAGGAATTATTTCTTCACCTTAGATTCATAGTAGCTCCGAAAGGAGATCTTGATCAAGTGTAAGGGCCTACCTCTAGCCATTATTTTCATTGGAGGGTTGCTTTCAAGGAAGAAAGTGCGAAGAGAGTGGCAGAATATCTTAAAGAGCATTAGCTGGCAATTAATCCAAGGAGAAGACAAAATATCAGGAATCTTGTCCTTGAGCTACATTGATCCGCCCTATTACTTGAAAGCATGTTTCTTGTACTTGGGTATTTTTCCTGAAGATTATGAAATTCCTGCAGAGAAATTGATTCAAATTTGGGTGGCTGAAGGATTCCTTGAGGGAAGAGGGGTTTTGACGATGGAGGAGGTAGGAGAAGAATGTCTCATAGAGCTCCTTCAACGAAGCTTGATTCAAGTTGCTACAAGAAGTTCAAATGGGGCAATCAAAAGCTTGCACATCCATGATCTCTTGCGGGATTTCGCCCTTTCAAAAGCTAAAGAAGATGCTTTTTGGGAGGTACTATGCTTGGTTGCTGCATCTAAACCATGTAGAGGCAGGCGACTTGCAGTTCATTTGAATTGGGGGTATGATTTCTTAAAACATTCCCCTTCCAATCTCCGTCCCCTGTTTTTCTGACATCAAGATTTCTATTGGATGCCTCGTAAAGCAGCAAAACTTGTTAATGGAAGCTTTAAATTACTTAGAGAGTGTTAGATATTGAGGCAGTGATGCTCGAAGAGCTACAAAGTGAAATAGGAACATTAATCCATTTGAGATACCACGATTGTATGGTTAAATCAGGAAGCCTCCCAACAAATATAGGCAACCTTGTTAATTTGCAGACTCTTTGTATATCATCCATTAATTCTATAAGAATACCAATTATGGTTTTAGAGATGCAGCAATTGCGGCATGTACTGCTAAGCAAAGGCAAGTGGATTGAGACAAAAGGTCGTCGATGCATTGACCAATTATGGAGTAACAACAACCTCCAAACTCTTAAAAACATTGTGGTTGGGGAATGGATGAATAATGGATTACTGGGTAGATTGACCAAGCTCAGAAAATTAAGGATAAATATAGACTCGCTTAGAAAAATATTCTTAATCGAAAGAGCATGGGAATCGATTATGAGATTGAAATCCCTTGAGTCTCTATGTGCGTCGGCCAATTCGTGGGAAAGAAGCCTAGGGCAGTTACCTCCTCTTAACCACCTTCCCAAGTTATGCAAGTTGAAATTGGTAGGACAGTTAGAGGAGGCATCGCTGCTTTGTGAATTGCCAAAGAATCTCACTAAGCTTACCTTATCGTCGTCACGACCATAGTAAGATCCACTTCCCATTCTGGAGAAACTAGAAAACCTTCCCATTCACAAAATGATAAATTCTTATTAAGGAGAGAAAATGGCATGCACTGTGGGAGGATTTCCTTGACTCCAATACTTACTTCTTTATGGCTTAGATAATTTGAGGGAGTGGAGAGTGGAGAAAGGAATGATGTTGTGTCTTTTACATTAAAAGATTAGCATGTGCAAGAGTTTGGAGGAGGTTCCAGAAGGTGTGTAGCACTTAACCAACCTAAGGACATTGGAGGTGGATGAATATTTTAAAGACAGAGTTAGTGTTAGGCCACCATGGCATTTCCATGTGAAGAATAACGCAAGAGTGGATTGGGTCATTGGCAATTGAGAGTTTTAAGGTAGAAGGAGACTTATTGCATGCTTATTTCCGTTGTTTATGCTTTTATGTGTGTTTGTTGCTAGCTACTAGTTTGCCTTTAATTTCGCATTATGAATGTGGCTTTGCTTATTTAAGCAACCAAGAATTATTAATTGAAGATAAGCAATTTTCATCCAACAATTGTGGTTTATTTCTCACCCGAAGAGAATATTTATCTTGCTATTATCAGCTTTGATTGGGACCTCATCATTCGTATCAAAATTGATTATTTATGGCAACCAATAAGGAATGTATTAAGCAATTGGAAGCAAGGCTTGGTGGAATTCAAGATGGGTTACATAGGATGGAGCTCGACATGACTGACAAGCTTCGTCATTTGAAAGAAACTTTCAACTGCCTCTTGAATGTTTTACTCTCAAACCAAGAGCCCTCCAACCATGGAAACCATCATCGAGAAGGCAACAATGGAGGACGGCAGGTTGTCTCCTCTAAAATAGCAAAATTGGAGTTTCCTCGATTCTTGAGCAAGGATTGACGAATTGGTTCAATCGAGTGAACCAATTATTTGAGTTCCAGGGCACTCTTGAACCACAAAAGTTGTCCTTAGCCTCTTTCCATTTGGAAGGCGAGGCTAATCAATGGTGGCAATGATTGACAAGATCCTATAAGGAAGAGGACAAGGAGGTGACATGGGAAATTTCTCAAGAAGATTTTTAGGCAAGATTTGGTCCAACCAAATGTGAGGACTTTGATGAAGCATTGTCAAAGGTTGAACAAGTGGGCTCCTTACATGATTATCAAAAAGAGTTCTAACAACCGAGAAATTAGGTATTAGGTTGGACACAAAAGGTTTTAGTAGGGACATTCATGGGAGGCCTCAAACCAGAAATAGCCGATGGCATAAGATTGTTCAAGCCAAAATCATTGAAAGAAGCTATTAGCCTGGCACGGATGAGAGATGAGCAGTTGATCCGCTACATAAAAGCCACACAACCTTTCAATCGATCCATTGTTGACTCCCCTTCTCCAAAAAAAAAATTCACAACAACTTTATCATGAAAAGGCTCACTTGGGATGCAATATAGTAGAGAAGGGCACAAGGGTTATGCTTTAATTATGATGAGAAATTTACACTTGGTCATAGATATAAAGGGCCAAAACTTTTATTGTTTGAAGGCAGAGGATGAAAAAATTGAAGCCAACAAAAAAGCTATTGGATATGTTTCCAGCTATAGACCTTGAGGATAAGGATCCACTTGATGGGGGGAGCATTGTTAGGCCACCATAGCGTGTGCACGTGAAGAATAACGCAAGAGTGGATTGGGTCAGTGGCAGTTGAGAGTTTTAAGGCAGAAGGGGACTTGTTGCATGTTATTTCCGTTAGTTATACTTTTATGTGTGTTTGTTGCTAGCTACTAGTTTGCCTTTGATTTTGCATTATGTACGTGGCCATGCTTATTTATGCAACCAAAAATGATAAATGGAAGATAAGCAATTTTCATCAAACAATTATGGTTTATTTCTCAATTAGCAGCTTTGATTGGGACCTTATTAGTGGGACGAGACATAAGAGAGGATTGGTACAAAGTTTAACAACATAACTTCCATTATTGGCAAAACTACATATTATTGATTGTGCGGTGGAAATGGTGGCTAGTACTGCATGCGGGCATTGCACCTGTGGTTGGATCTTGCAGGAGTCCGTTTCTGCATGTGACCGCGTTGTACAACAAAAATTTTATATTTTTGTACGCTTGCAAGTCAAGTTGTGTTAATTTTTTTATAACTTTTTTTCACTAAAAATTTGTATAATCTTAATGGATTTTGTAAAAATTGTTTTGTTTAATTATCTATTCTGTTTGTTTTACTTTCAATTTATAATTAATTATTGGCTTATTATGAAAGTTTCTAGCGTAGCACATTCAAGAAATAAACATTAGACTCGTCAATACAAGTTCACGTCAGTTAATTAAAATATCTGAAAATTTTCACGGGTGCAGAGATAACAGTAGGCGGTTTTAGTATAGGAAATTATAAATTAAGCATAGTCATTTATTTGCTAGCAGAATTGTGATTAATATTGAGTTCTAGTAATGTGCAAATTCATCATAAAAGTTTGGAATTGAAATTCTAACCCAAATGAATCAAAATATGGCTTTACCAGCCTACAACAGCTCTTGAAAGGATGATAATAATAATAATAGAAATCCTAATAAAAATGTCTAACTTGACATTTAAGGACTCAAATTTATTTTTTACTCAATTCCCTTTTATTTGATTTAGAAAAATTAGATTATATTTTTGGCACTCAATTCTCTATCATTCATTCAATTCGGACAATTCTAGATAAAGATTTTATTTTCATTATTTTAATAGTTCTCTAACTGATATAACAAGAATGAAATAAAAAAATTTAAAATAAAATGGGCTTTTGAGTAGGGTTCTCTTTGAGAAATCAATCAAACAACCCAAGACAACCAAGGTTCAAAAAGTTCCTAAACTCTGTCCATATCACAACCATGAACAGTAGGTTCTAGGACCTATCAGCTATTACAAACCAAGGAAAGCAAAGAGACTAAAAGACCGCACGTGATCTATCCAAAGCGTGGAAAACTCCACTGCCAAATGTCCATTGCATGAAATATCAATATTTTGGAAAGCTGTTGGACTTGGAAGAAGAAAGCTATAGAGGATAGAAAAGGATGAAACTGAGGCCAGCATGCCAGAATTGAAAGAAAAAGCTTTGACGGGTCTTAATGGAGTTTGGCGAGCCTTCATTTTCTACATGCCCTGGCTGATTATAACATGAAAATGAAGCCAAACTGGAAGAAAAAGCATCCTCAATTTTTATTGGCCAGCCTGACGTCACTGCCAACCCCTTTTTTCAAATATCCGACCCATCCACTTGGGGTGGGTCCATTGGATTCGATTGATTACAGGTGATTGCAGCTGAATGAGTCACTTGGCTTTCATGAGAGGGTGGTGTGACATAACCACCCTGCACAGAATGGTCCAATTTATTTCGTTGATGTGGTCTATGTACTTGGCTTGAATTCAAAGGTGGTAGACTCTTGGGAAAACGAGATTGAGAACACACAAACAAGCATAAATTAATCACACAAAGAATATAAGATTTACGTGAAAAACCCTTCAATCCAGAAAGAAAAAAACTATGGGATAGAGATAATCAATCCACTGTGAAATCCAGATTACAGAGATATACTCAAGATGTCTCATATACATCCTCAATCAACACACTCTAATAACCCCCTCTCTCATTTCAGAAAAAATCCTAGGATCTACATGATGACTCCCTCAATCACAACCCGAGAATTCTCACATGAATCCCTAACTGACATCTTAATTTATAACCCTGCACAATACGCATTCTGCAATGTGTGTATCCCTCAATACGCATTACCCAATATGTATAATCCATGCGCAGGCCCAGTGGGCTTTGCAGAAGACAAGACATAAAAACTCAACAAATCTCCACCTTGGCTTAGATTCTGCAAACATCAAATCAACTCTACCTTGATCTGGATTCCACAAACATCAAGCCAACTCTTGAAGATTTAAACAAGTGTCTGTACCATCAGCAAATCAATCATTAGCTCACCATCAGTTAGTTCATCATCCATCATGCTCAAACCAATATGATCCACATCTCCACCCAATATGCCCAAACAGTCCACCACTGTGCAACCTGCGGCTCCATCTCTTCCATCCTACTAGCATCTGAAGAGATCAAATCACCACAACTAGAGATTAAGAAGACTACCTCTCGATGCGCATCCTACCGTATTCCTTGTTTCTTCTTGGAGCTTTTCCTGCGAACCTTGTTACATCACCGATCATCACCTGTACATCACTCGTACTGTCACCAACCATTTATTGGATTGGCCGGATTCAATTGCCTTCATGACTGCTACCCGTGTGCAACTCTATAACCACAACATCCTCGTTCACTCCAATAATCACATGAGTACAAGAGCTCCGCTTGTTTTCATACTCATCATCCTCCACATGTATGCCAAACCGAACTCCTTTGTACTCTACTCAGCTCCACCAGCTCCTGCATACCACACACGTGCTAAACTTGCATATATGCCAAACCTGTATGCCACCTATGTAGTAAGGAACTATGCATTCATTCATGCACCACCTGTGCATCCGTTACTAAACCATGCCTGCGTTGTTGAATCCGTTTTCCCATCACAGTCTCAGGATTCCTAAGCTCTCTCAGATATACTGTCGATCATAGTTACAAGACTCACCACCATTCACCGTTGATCACAGTTTCAGGACCAAAGCTAATGTCCACCATGGATATCAAGAAAACCACCGTTTAATCCCTGTGCTCTCCATGCACCATCCACACCGTGTGCACATAGACAAAAACCAACCAATGCAGCATCTGCAGTACATCCATCCGTGAAGTCCATTGCTCCACCACAATCTGAACCATCCATGTGCACAATCAAACTCAAAACAACATGATCACTCCACCGATTCACTCAGATCTGCTCAAATCTGTGCTGTAATAAACATGATCGAACTTGATCTACCCCGATCAACCACGATCGCCATGATTCAACCTTGATCATATCCAATGATGCACCATTCACTTGATCTACACCCTCCATAAACTCCTCAACACCTCAAAACATCCAGATCTATCAACTAGGACCACTGATCATCACTAAATCACCATTGATTTGCACATATTCATCAGATCTGCATCATTGAAGTATAATCCGCCCAATCTGACCACACCATCGTGTTCACAACACCCACAAACATAAAAATCCATACCTAGAACACCCAATTTGAACTCCAGGATCACCCAAAATAGGCTGCATGTGTATAGCTTCAGTGTACCACCAATGCACCGAATCTGTGTGCATCATCTTCCTCCTTTAGGGTTGCCCTAGCCGCCAGCCCTTGTTGCCACCACTGCCACATCACACCGTCGACAACCGACTATCCGTCGGCCAATCTGCTCCAACCGGAACCTTGTCGCCAACCTTATGACACTAGAGCTACCTTCACCACACCTGATCATGAATCCGATCACTGAAAAAACGTGGAAAACCCTTGCCATCTCTATCTTCTTCACTACCGATGATGTAGCAGCCGTCGAAGCTACTTCCCATCTGTTATTCAACGAAACCAACTGCTTCCTCAGCGCTGACTCGATCTACTTATCGTCGTTGCTCACGTCGAATCCGCCAATGTACCTTTTTTCGATAGGGAAAAAACCCACCATTTTTTATAGAAGAAAATCCAATTCTGCCTCAACTCACGATGCCTATCACCGGCCAGATGCCCAATCTGCAGACTTCCCTACAACCTGTCGTCGTCTTCTCACCGTCGGCAACTACAACAACGAATCCGCCATCATCTGTTCGATGGAAAACCTATCTGCCACAACCTACTGCTGTTGTGCTCAACACAGCATCACGCCATCTCTTCGTGGTTGTCAATGCCATTGTCGACCACTACTGCTCTAGTGCCTCTACCTCCTCCACTGCCATTGATTGCACAATCAACATCTCTACTAATGTCGCTGCCTTTGTCTGCTCATCGACAGCCCATCCGCTTCACGTTGCTTTGTCGAAAAACCCATTAGTGTCCCCACGACTGGCTGCAGCATCGGATACACCCCAAGCCAGATGCTTGCTCCATTTTCCCACTGCACATTAGTACGTCCGCAGATCCGGCAGTCCTACACCATCCAGTTCATGCTCGATCTACATCCTTTGCTGTCGTCTAATCAACAAACGCCCATGCCATCTCGGCGATGATGTCCACAATCAGCAATTATATCTAATCTTAGCCGCTCATTTTTATTTTTATTTTTCATCTTGCCTCTTTCATCTTGCTCCATGATCTTCCCATTCTCAATCACTGGATTTCAGTGCCCAAAATCCCACGAACCAAAGCTCTGATACCACTTGTTGGGAAAACAAGATTGAGAACACATAAACAAGCATCAATGAATCACACAGAAAACACATAAACAAGCATAAATGAATCACACAAAGAACACAAGATTTACGTAGAAAACCCTTCAATCCAGAAGAGAAAAAACCATGGGAGAGAAATAATCAATCCACTATGAAATACAACTATGAAATATAGGTTACAAATATACACTCAAGATGTCTCATAGACATCTCATAGCATGTCTCACACACATCCTCAATCAACACACTTTAATAACCCCCTCTCTCATTTCAGAAAAAATCCTAGGATCTACATGATGACTCCCTCAATCACAACCCTAGAATTCTCACATGAATTTGTAACTGACATCTCAATTTATAACCTTACGCGATATACATTTCGCAATGTATATATCCCTCAATACACATTATCCAATATGTATAATCCATGTGCAAGCCCAGTGAGCTTTACAGAAGACAAGACATAAAAACCCAACATAGACAAATCCATCATGTTTTTATCAGTTAAAGTCAGGAAGCATAAGATCATGACCAATATGTTATATAGTGAATTTAGACTATTTATTGATTTTGTTTAAGCCATTGATTTATTGGAAATATGTTGCCCATGTCCTGATTGCATTTGTATCTAAAAGAGTGGTGCAATCCTTCGTGAAGTCGCATTTCACCTGCTTCCAATGCAGTCCCATTAATGCTACTTTCTTCTTTATGTATAATATATTCATAGAATAACAAGACTATTAACTTACTATATTAACGATATACATGAAAAAAGTGTTAAACTATTGTTTTCTCATGATGAGCATTTATGTAACAAATTTATTATACCAAATACCTTAATTTTAATTTAATAATATATTTTTATTAAATCCATAAATTTTATTCTTTTATAGACTATAAAATTTTTAAAAATAATCTAACATTAAATTTATGGTTAAGATATATTTTAAAAGATTTTTTTAATTTTATCATTTATAAATCTAATCAATTTTGTAAATTTAATTTAAAATATATATTAAATTAAAATTTAAAAATTAATATAATAAATTGTATAGGCTTAATCAAGAAAAAAAATAAAGGTTTCAATTTTTTCTTGTCTAAACCATAGAACGTTAATATTTTTATTGTTTGGTAAATACATTATGTAAAATATTGAGATTGATGAACATGATTTTGCTGTACGCTATATTAATCTATATATATAATAGTCAAATGCAGCCATGAATTTCGCTGCATTTAATCGATATTTCGTTGCATCTAATAAAAAAAGGTGATTGCAAGTTGGCTACATTTGCCTTGTCACATCTACTCAAATGCAATCACTTCTCAATTCGCTGCATCTGGATAAATGTAGCCAACTAAAAATTTTGCTACATCTACCTAAATGCAACAAGTGCTCATTTCGTTGCATCGGCCTACACGCAACCACTCAAAATTTCGTTGCATATGGTCAAATGCAGCAATTGCTCATCTCGCTGCATTTGTTTAAACGCAACAACTGTTCATATCGTTGCATCGGGTCAAATGCAATAACTGTTTATTTCGCTGCATCTTCCTAAATATAGCAACTGCTCATTTCGCTGCATTTGCTTAAACGCAACAATTGTTCATTTCGCTGCATTTGCCTAAATACAACAAGTGTTCAACTCACTGTATCTGCCTAAATGTAGCAAGTTATTGATTTGCTGAATTTGATATAATTAAATAATTTTCTTTCATATTTGATAATTGGAATTATGATATTTGTTCCTGTTATAATAATTTTGCTATATGATACTTGTTCTTGTTATAATAATTTTGCGATATGATACCTATTCCTGCTATAGTAATTTTACAATTATGATACATGTTCCTACTATAATAATTTTGCAATTATGATGCCTGTTCCTAGTATAATAATTGGATAAACACCAACAACCAAAAATTAAGATGCATCATGTAAAGTTCAAATTAACAATTAGGCATATCATATAATAATTAAACAAATATGGTAAACAATTTTGTCTGACATCTACCAAAATAAAATACAAGGACAAACATAATAATGAGGATCACTCATAATTCAAGGCCTTTCAATATGAGTTACAAAAGGAAAATAGTATCAAATTCAAGTTAAGAATCCATCTTCTTCATATAACTACTAAAGCCTTCAAGACAAGCTAAGATAAATTTGCTACCTCCCACCACACCCTAGATTTAGATGTAACAACCTTATGCCTTTATCACGAGTGGTTTGCTGGATCTCTGGAATGATAAGAGTAGCATTTAGAAGCCTGGATATTATGACGAGATGCACAAATCTAGAAAATGAACAAAAATGTTATAAATTTTCAGCAACAATGGCAATAAAGAAAATCTCTTTAGATGAAAGAAACCTCTATATTCTCAAAATCAAACAAGATATCTTCTTGATATGCATTTGTAATTGTTGCAACATCTTGCTACAACTTAGATTGGTCAAAGACCACTGAATTATGCTGCATCTTGGCCTTTGTCCCCAGGAATATACATGCATGGCTGGGTTCTAGATTTCATAATTTTTGTCTTCTCATCACATGAAACTGATGATGGTCTAGAAGAAATTTCTGTCTTCTCAGACCTTTTGAATACTAAAGCAGTGTGGGAAACGTACAGATGTAGTGTATGCAACAAGAAACCAATAGCTAGAAATTGACTAATGACTCCTGGCTAAGTTTATCTCATTCTTACAGCATTGATCTAGAATTATATATTAGAAAATAGAGGAAAAAATTAATCTAACCTAAAAGTAATTAAGTATTGATATCTAGAACTGACTTAAGCAAACTACACAACTTAATATAGAACTAATTCTCAATTTTGTTGGTCACTGCAAATACAAGGCCCACAACAAATAAAGTTTCTAAGAGTAATAGTTTCAAGTTTGAACCATGTAAGCTTGGACTTAAATTGTAAGGGATCATTAATTACATGCCATAAAGTTCTCCACCAAATTCTTTTCATTGTATAATGATTTAATTCCAATCACTATTCCCAGAAATCAGGAAAATAATGCACGAAAATATCTCCATGAAAAAACATGTCCTTACATAGTTTCACAGCATATTGTGATTATGATGCATGGATTATGCATAGTTTCACAGCATATTGTGATTATGATGCATGGATTATGCTATTACAAATACAATCAACAGAAATGCATATTTAACAAAATTCTAAATGATAGAATTCTAATCAGTATGTGAGGCAAACAGAAATAAGTCAGTCAATAGGCACAAAAAGGCCACCTCAAAGGAAACAAGATAAGGCCATGCAAGTATAAACTTCAAGGAGGCCTCTTTAATCAAACATACCTTACAAAGCATCCTATATTCCTTTTGCAAATGCTTAACACAAGCCCTCTTCGATATAAAAACAATGATGCTATAAAATCTTGAAAATAAGACTATTACTTTCCTGCATGTCAAATGCAAAAAATAAGAACAAACTTGAAGAAAATAAAGCACCTCAAAATCTTCTTCTGAAAGCGAAGCTGTAAAAGCAGCAGCAGAGATGTATAACCACAAATGGTAGTTGAGTAGCAATCTATGAAAAATGTTACTGATGCCACTATAATAATTATAATGACGTAAATAGATAATTTAGACAGAAATAACCGTGAGTCATTAACTGCTCAATGCCAAAGTAAGTCTTTCAGCTCCATCCTTTGCTAGCATATGGCTAAATCATTTACCTTGTGAAAAGAAATGAAATTAGACCATGCCTCTAATTCCACTGACAATGCAAGCATACAGACAACAAGCCCATCTCTTCAGTGAGCATCTCTTCCAAAGACATCCGCTTCTTAAAGTTGCATTGCTCTGTGTATGCATATTGAACTCGGACAGCAACAGCGTCAGCATACGCAAATTGAACGGCATCAGCGTCGGTGGTCGCTAGCACCAATTGCTGGTCATCGTGAAAGAAAATTGGCGTTGATGGAGGGCACCTTAGTCGGATGGTGGGTGCTCATCGGTGTGTGCAGAGTCATGGGCGACGACGAAGAGGCAGAGCTGTCGGCAGCAAAGGGTTTCTGCCGGAATCGTTGGAGGTAGGTTGCGGCAGGGACGACGATGAGTAGACGGAGGTGTGCCTGTGGGCAGGTGGCGCGAAAATGATGCTGACAAGGCAGCAGATGATGAGGGGTTTCGCCGATGGAGACGCTGGGCTGGGAACAGTGGCCAGATCTGGCGGACGGAAGCTGCTAGTTTCGCCAAAACAAATGAGCAGCGGTGAAGAGGGCTGGACGCTGATGGGTTTTCAGCAGCAGTCGACGACATCAGTGTTGACGGCGAACAGTGCTACGGCGCTGGCAGGGAATTGGAGATCCCGTAGAAGAAGCTGTGACGATAGCTTCGTCAGCAGTGAGGAACACAGTGGCGACAGACGTGGTTCTTTGCGTTTTCAGGAGGTGGAGATGGAGATCAAGGACGACAACAACTCACCGGAGGTCGTAGTGAAGGCTCTGTTCTGATGGACAGCCTAGATCGACCGTACGACGGTCGGACGATGGCATCACATCAGGGCAGTGGCGGCAACTGGTTGCGGTGGCTAGGGCATCCCTAGGAAGGAAGAAGATGCAACAGGTTTCAGTGCTTTGAGGTGAGTGGAGCAGGGGAGTTCGGGCGGTATACTGGAGATCGGCTTTTCCGCTTTGGGAATTGGCGGGAAGTGGGAAATGGGGCACGCAGGAGGGCCAGCGAGTGCGGGAAAATGGAAATTTCGCTGCTTCTGCCCTCTCAAATGCAGGTACATGAATTCCGTTGCATATGTTCTTCACTCAAACGCAGCAAGCTACGAAGTGGCTACATTTGGCCCCTCAAACGTAGCTAACTTCATTTCGATGCATCTGGTCCAACCCAGACACATACAAGTAGTATTTCGTTACATCTGATCTAGCCTAAAATTTCTATGCAATTTTTTATGCAAATTTTAAATGAATTAATTTAGTTATTAAAAAATAAAAATAAAAAATATTGGTGCATCTCTACTACTTCTACCACTTGCTTAAAAATTAATCTAAATAACTTTTAAATCATTTATAACATTATATCTCTCTTTTTGAAAATTAAATCAGTTATTAAATCACCTTTTGAAAATTTTCTTTGTTATATTTAATTCTTTTAAATCTTTGAGTTTTTTATTTGCGATATAAAAAAGATTTCACTTACATCAAATCTAACTTTTTAGACTTACCTTATTATTTTTATTGTATGTTCTTTTTTTAATTGAGGCTTACATAATTTCTATTTTCTATCTAAAGTTTAAAAATCATCTTATTTGGTTATTTAAATTGGCCAAAAACAATATGCACATGAAATTGGAAATAACTCCACTCACCCAAGCCAACTCAAACTTGCTTGTGAACTTTGAAAAGGATATTATGTATTAAAAAATCTTAAATTACATAAACATGACCTGATGCTAAAGTTGAATTGATTTATATTTGCATAGCAAGGATTTTATATTTAATATTTATATTTACTGCAATGGAATACTTAAAATTTATATTTTAAGATTTTAAATTTTTAAAAAATACTAAAAGTAATTTCAATTTGTTTAAAAAATTATTTAGATTGAATTTGAATGACTTTGAATATTTAAAAATATTTATGAGTATAGTCAAATATGATCAAAATTTAATTAAAATATTAACATCCATTTGATATCATTATGAGCTATATTTGAAATTACTTATAGTGACATATGTTTTTAGTTGTGTTATATTTAAAAGAATAATAAAAAGTTTGCATTTTATGTTATTCTTTTTTTAATATTTGATGATATTATTTTATTTTCATGATTTATTAATTTTTTATTATGAATATTTTATTTTTTTAATTTTATTTGATGTAGAATGTTAATAAATGTTTTACTGTCAAGTATTTAAAAAATATTTAATAATTGGAAAATTGTTTTTTTTATATTTGACAAAAGTGTTTTAATTTCATGATTTATTATTATATTTTCTATCATGACTATTTTATATATTTTAATTTTATTTGATGTAGAATAATTAAATATATGAATACTTGAATAATAAAAAATTATTTTTATCCAGCCCAAATGCAACCACTTGATAGTGGCCATGTCTACTCCCCCACCAAGCATAGCTACCTGAATGTGGCTACATTTGCCCCCTATCAAATGAAGGTGGCTGCATTTGCCCCTCCCCCAAAACACAGTCACCTAAAAGTGGCTATATGTGGTCCCCCAAATGCAACCACCTTCGGGTGGCTGCATTTGCTCCTCCCCAAAATGCAACCACCTGAAAGTGGCTACATGTGGCCCCCCAAATATAACTACTTTTCAGGTGGCTGCATTAGGTGTTGTGTGTGTGTGTACAGGGAAATGATCCAATGTAGCCACCTACACTGAATACAGTATAGCTGACATTTTCACCGTGTGATGTGATGGGTATCATCTAGGCCCTTTGTGGGCACTGTAAGTGAGAAAGGGAGGGAGAGTGCGCCGTTTGACTTCGTCACCCAGAAACACAAAACTCACGGTACGGAGAGAGCGCGATGTGATTTCTTCCAATCTTCCATCAGTGAATAATTCAAAAATTCAATGTGAAAAAAGCCAAAACTCAAACCTCTTTATTATCTTCTTGTCTCATTAAATATTTTATATCAGTGAGGAATTTATAAAGTGTATATTAAAAGTTTTTATTTTTAGTATAAATTTTATTAATTTATTTTTATTTAAGTGTAAACCTCTTTTTATTTTTATTGAAAATTTTATAATTCTTTGAGGTATAAAATAATTGAACATTAGCAATCAAATTAAGAAACTTTATATTAAATTTTTTAGTCTAAATTTTATTAATTTATTTTTAGTGTAAATTTTACTAATTTCATTAAAAGTTCTTTTTAGTGTAAATTTCATTAATTTAAACTTTATGTGACTTTTTTAGTCTAAATATCATTAATTTATTTTTAGTGTAAATTTTATTAATTTTATTAAAAGTTTTTTAGTGTAAATTTTATTAATTTAAACTTTATATTAAATTTTAATTTTTGATCTAGATTAAAATTTTAAAATCCAACGCTAAAACATCTAATCGCTCGTTGTTTTAATCCATGTTCCAAATTATGCCCCATATCCGAAAACTAAGATTTCATGTCCCACTATGAACTCTATGTCCCAAACGCAATAAAATAATCCATAATCTATATCCTTAACAAAAGCCTTCCATGTTTAAAGACCCAGATTCCGAGTATCCCCGTCAACTCTATATCTGAAATGCAGTAAACCCTAGCGTAAATAGGGAAATCAAAGCCGATTCTTCATTTTAAACACAGTAACTTCCCCTCTCCTTCCTATTTCCCAAGTCTCAAATCTGAGCAACTTTCTCATCTTTATTGCAGACATAGCATCTTCCTATAATATTTAAATATTCCCTTGTCGCATCTCCTATCTTCTTTATTTTTCTTATTTGCACCATATTTTTGGCCCAATGATTTCCTAAATCCATCCCTTTTTCATCCCAATCCAAAATCATGGCTGAAATGGCTGAATCACGCATGGTAGTAGAATTAGCATTTAAAATAAAAAGAGTAAGAGAGGAAGAAGAAGTGGAAGCATCTCCATTACAATGGAGAAGGCTGGACAAAAATCATCTACTAGAAGTATTTTTCCTGAATAATTATGAATCCTACAATAGATTTGTGAATATCTTTGAAAAAAAAGTAGTGAAGGGAAGGAGTCTTGATTTTGACTAACTCGGTGAAAATGATTTAGATTTGGACATATGTAGATGGATTAAAATCCAAGGGTGGATTGAGTTTATGAATTGCAGGGAGAAATACCATATAAGGATAGTTAAAATATTATTCTACAACTATGAATCAAAGACCAAGAAATCATGGATAGGAGGTAGAGTAATAGATTTTTCTCTTAAGAACATAAGAGAGATTTGTCTCTTAAGAACATAAGAGAGTGTTTGAATCTCCCTACAGTTGAAAGATAGGAAAAGGATTAGCTTACCTTGAGAAAATAATTATTTTTAGAAGTAGATGAAATAGAGGTTGATGAAAAAGTAAAGATGATACATTCCAACTATTTGGACAAGAATATGAGAATGACCCACATTTTGCTTATCAACAATATCTTTTCAAAAATAATAAGTAGGGATAACATTTATGAGAAAGATTTCAAAATGTTGTGGGTAGTGAAGAATGAGAAGGAAATAGACCTACCAAAGACAATCTCAGATCATTTGTTTCAGGTCAAAAGCAATATCAGATATCTTCCTCCTTATAGAATGATCATGACAAAATTCCTAAGAAGAGCAAGAGTCGATTTGACTTCTGAAGATGGAGAAGAATTTAAAAATTCTGATCTGATGACTGAGGTGAAGTTGAGAAAAATTGGTCCCAAAAGGACCAAGTCATCCAAGCAAACAAGATTTGAGGGTGGAACAACTAAAAGAAGAGAAACAAAATGTGTTGCTTTAGGTGTGGAAATAAGGGAAGAAGTTCTCACTAATAGAGTAGGAAATGACAGCTGATCTGAGTGAAGAAGAGGTGGTTGCTGAAAAAAGGAAAGAAATTCCCACTTCAGTTGCAACAACAGCAACACATGCAACAACTGCAAAAACAGTAAGAGGAATAGCAGCAACTTCTCCGCTCACAGAAATAGCAGCACCTCCTCCAAGCAAGCCTTCATCCTCCACTCACAGCAGTTTTGAGAACAGACTGAGAAAGATTGAAGTTAATGTTGATGCTCTGAGCATCAAGATGGATGCAATGAAAGAGCAGATAAATTCAGTGTGTCAAAAGTTGGATACTTTAACCTATTTGGTTGAGTCCATCAAACGACAATTGAAACTTATTCAATCATCTTCTCCATAATTACCTTTCCATGATCTTAGACCTTCTTCACCCCCAAAATCCCCTCAACCTTATCATTTTGATCACTCTCATCAATCTCCATCTCATTGTGGTGATCAGTCTCATCATTCCTCACCCTCCTCTCTTGTTCATGAGCATAGATCTATTTCACCCATCAGGTCTACTCATCCCACGAGTACCCCCTCCTCTCCAAGTGTTGAAATTCTTCCATCTCCACAATCCTCTTCTCAACTCACATCCCACACTTCTCCACATGTTACTTCTTCAATTCTTGTCGTTCTTCCATCTTCGTGTTTCCCTCTTCAGCCTAGACCCACTTCATCTCTGTGTTCTAACTCAGAATCCTCTCTCTTTGAGTCAACTATGCCACTGGAAAATATTTTAATATGGATGAAGTCCACTTTGAATAAATCTTATCTCTCATCTCCACAGGAAACTATCTCCTCCATCACAACCACCCCCTGCAACTACTCCACAGAAAACTACGTCTTCTCAATAGACAACACCTCCTTCCCCTCCAAAAAAATCTCTAATGGATTCGACTCTACAAATTCCAAAAGTCTCTAAGCTTCCAACAAGGAACAGAAGTCATACATCCTCCCCATTATAATATCACCCAACCCAACATATAAAATTCAGCATCTCAAACTTCCCACATCAACACGTTCAATAGGTGGGAGTCTAGGGAAAATAATAAAAATGACTCTGCAAGAAGTTGAACATAAGCAGTTGATAAATCAACTAGTTGCCCACCTTCTTCAATCCCAAAAAATGGCAGTCACTCTCCCTGATCTTCCTTTCCCAAATTTTGAAGATCAGGATTTCCTCAACTGTATTATAATAATGAAAGTTTCAACTAGAAACTTTAAGCCCAAGCCACTCCTAGATGGTGATTGAATTATAGATAAAATACCACTTCATCCAACCCACCACCTCCACCCCCACAAAATCCTTCACTTCGAGTGGGTTTAGGATCATTAGATGATAGGATTAGATTTCATGTTGTAACTGACATATCTGATCCTAACTTTATTTACCTTCCAAAAGAAGTGTATCATATCCATAGGAATAGGCACCTTGATGCATTTGGGCTTGGGATTCCATCTCCTTTTCTAGAGTTTTGATGTCCTTGATATAGAGCAAAACTGAGGATTATTTCTTATATTAAACAGGGAAATGCAAATTCTACTGGATCCATATCTCACTCCCAAATAGAGGTTGCTACTACCTTCATTTTTACCCCTCAGCTTCCTCTATCCAAATCTCCTTCTCTCAAAACCAAAGCCCCAAGTACTAAGCCCAGACCTCCCCTCAAAAAGAAAATGACAGTTTCTAAACCTTCTACTACTAAACTCCCTTCTTCCACCCCTCAACTTCCTCCATCCAAACCTTCTACTACTAAACTATAACCATCACCTTTTCAAAAAAGACAACCTTCATACAAGCCATCACCTTTTCAAAAAAGACTACCTTCATACAAATCACTTCCTCCTCCTCCCATGTACTTAGACCAAGAGGAAAATGCTCGCAGACTTAGAGTAAATAACATAGCTCTTCAAGCTAGGCATCTCCTCTCCTACCCTGAGATGCTCACACCTGAATACCAAGCTCATCTCAGGGTAATCCCTCCTCTCGTTCCCCCATCAGCATTACCAATTGCATTGACACAAGCTTAAGCGATTCTGGCAACAATGGTCACATCAGAAACAAGTTCTAAGTATCTTTCAAAAGACCAAAGATAACTAGATCTAGCAAATAGGAGCCTAAATCCAAAAAATAAATCTCTTTTTGTCGTAGAAATGTTATTGGTAACTTTGATATGTACTCATTTTTTCTTATACTTGCATTGTAAATTAGAAATTTGATAAGTATTCATTGATATGTAATACTTATACTACAATCTATAATTTCGATATGTACTTATTTATATGTAATACTTATACTGTGTACAGAATGGTTATTATCTTATGGAAGTCGGTTTGCAGATTGTGTCATTTTATTTTTGCAAGTGAACTAGTATAAGGGATGGTCTTTCCAAGTTTTTGATTCTATTGGATGTGGGTTATTCCATTTGCCACCAAATTTACACCAGTAAAATTGCAGGATAAAGAGTACGAAATCTTACAAAGTTTAGTCATGGCCTTGGGATTATGGGACATGGACAGTGGGTCATGGGCATGGGACTTAAGTCATGGAGAGTGGGAGATGGGCTTGGGACGTGGGATATGAGACTTGGGTTGTGGGACATGGACATGGGACTTAGGACATGAAGGGTGGGACTTGGGACATGGAGAGTGAGTCATGAGTCGTGAGACATGGATATGGGGCTTGGGGCATGGAGAGTGGGACATGGGCTTGGGATGTAGGACATAGGACTTAGGTCGTGGGACATGGACATAGGACTTGGGACGTGGAGAGTGAGTCATGGGTCGTGGGACATGGACATGGGACTTGGGGCATGGACATAGGACTTAGGACTTGGGACATAGAGAGTGGGTCATGGGTCATGGGACATAGACATGGGACGTGGGGCATGGATAATAGGACATGGATATTGGGAACTATTCATCTATGTCCGTCTTCATAATCTCGGACATAGAATATGAATCTGGACATTAATGAATAGTTCCTGAACATGGTAAGGTCCACCATAGTGCTTAGAACCGTTCATCATATTCGACTTCATAATCTAGGACATGGATGAACGGTTCCCTGACATGGGTATTAGATCAAGAAATAGGATGAACAGTTCCAAACGCCCTAAGTCCCACTGTACATATCCCATTCATATGTCCCACTATACATGTCCCATGCCCATGTCCCATATCCTACTGTCTATGCCCATGTCCCAAAATCCATGTCCTAAGTCCCATGCCCACATCCTATGTCCCATGTTTATAACAAGCACTCTTATATTATAACAGTTGTTACAATGAATCTCCATAGTTGATTCATATATTCATGGCCCATTTAAATATATACATAGAGTCTTGCAAACAGACTAGTGTTTGCCGCATGCTTCTTACAAAAGTAAAAAAATCAACAAATACACTCAAATAACTACCAAAACTACATGGTGTATTTTTACATACCCTTCACTAACTCAAAGGTAAGTTAGAGTCTTCATGGATTGTCACAACACTTCAAAGCTTGGAAAAGTCTACTAAAGGATTCAATATGCAACCTCCATTCACTGCAAGGTTCGTAGTAGATCGAGGTCGAGCATTGGTCTAGGGCAGGTCCTAGAAAGGTCTTGAATCCTCTCTTGTCGTCCTTCTAGTTCTCTTCCTAGCTGAACTCGATCTTGGTTGAGGACAGCATAAGCTCGCGTCAAACCTAGCATCATCTCCCGTTGCTGTTGCTGCATCTTGGTAAGTCACATTTTCAACTAGGATACCTCTCACCCTAGACCACCAATTTCTTGTTTGGCCCGATACTCTGATGCTGTGAAGAATGCATTCCAAGATCCGTTATGTGGAGAGCTAGACATCTTTTCAGTAGATGGGTTTTTCAGCGTTGAGGAAGATGAGGTCTAAGATGCTTCAGATGTCGTTCGGGCATTTATAGAAATTCTTTTATGGGATATATGTCGATTCAAGTGAATATCATTGAACGGTAATAAATATCTGTATAGTATTAATCTCCCAACACCTAACCGATGCTCCTATGCAACTTGAAGCATCATAAACAATTATGGAATATTCGTGTGGTTCTAGGCATTTAAATGGTTGTGGATGGACATCGCTAGAGAATTAACAAAAAAATAATAGATATACAAAATGCGCAAATATTCTAGCAAGATAAATTATAATATATTAATATATTAGTTTATTTAGAACATATATTATATATTAGAATTAAAACCAAGAGCACGACAAAGAGAATTGGTATCTAACCATGGGTACGTCATCTCCAACTCTTAAAGGACCCAACTTATTTCATGTAAAGTGTTGGATATGTTCCTCCATTCTTGTAACATTTTCGATCTCGGTCTGCAATTATTGATGTTTGCAGTTTACCTCAGAAAAGTGCTCTACCTATGAAAGAATCATGTCTTGCTTGATGAGTTGCAATTCTCATAGAGAAGTCTGCAACATCTGTATCTCTTTGCGTAATTCTTCAATCTTGTGTAAGGCCCTCTCCTCAGGAGTGGTATTCCACGACCCCCATGAGGCATTTGACTTTCTATTGTTCATTACTAGTAATGGTTGGAATGAAGGAAGGTCTGAGAAGTTCCAAACTTGGAAAAGAAAGGTTGAGAATACTAAGGGATGCTAACCAATTCCTAAATTAATGTGTAAATTAAGTCCAGCCTCAAAAATCGGAATGCACTCTTCTCCACCTTAATAAGGATGCATGCATTTCCTCATAAATAAAAAATATTGAGCCTTCCAATAAGCCTCTGAAAAGTCGCATTGAATGAGACTCCTGACTGGCGCTGCATATGTGATATAGAGTGCCTTGTTAACTCAGGTTATGTTGTATTCGGTTATTGAGTATCGCATCAGTCAAGGAAAATTAACCTAATATGATTATATTTACCTATATCCTATTAGTTATTTGAGTCAATTATCTTTTTTTTGCGCTTTACAATATGAATAATTCATAAGCAGAAGTAGGTGGACAATTGTAACTCTTAAGTGGGACATGGGTATGAGACTTGGGGCATGGGCATGGGATTAGGACATGGGCATGGGACTTGAGACATGAGACGTGGGACATGGGACATGGGCATAGGATTTGGGACATAGGCATGGGATCTGGGACATGGGCATGGGACTTGGGATGTAGACATGACATGGGATGTGGGACATGTTACTTTGGCTAATGCCCCTGAATCGAACCCCAATGTGTCCGGGATGGAAACCTTTTAAAAAAACGATGACAAGCTAAACAAAGAGGTGCAATGGTTTTCCAATCGCCCTAAATCACAATAATACAACAAAGGCCTTCCCTGGTTTAATCACAGTAGATGCATATAAATAATTATCTGCATTTCAAGGAAAAATATTACAAATTGTTTAAATTGAAGACCATTATCTCAAAAGATGCCATCATAGAGAAGTACTCCAATGTCTACATAAGCCACACTATGACAAATATAAGTACTATAAGACAAAAAATTCCCAGTCTTCTCTAGCAAGCTTTGACCTCTGTCTCTAATGCCTTGTAATTGGCCTCATATCGCTACAATTCCTCTCTAATGTGCTACATTTCTTGAACTTTTGATTTTACCTTTTGGTTCTCTTCGTGCATAGCATACATGTGACTATTCAACCTGTTGATCTCATGCATTTGATCTCTTCTAAACTGATGTTTTCTATCAGAAAGAGGGGTATCCACTCATCAAAAAAAGAAACATTTGCTGAGACTATCCTATAATGAGACAATTAAACAGTTGTCAATTACATCAATATGTTTATACATGACACTAAAGAGAAGTATAAAGACACTCCTCCCTGGGTTCTTATCCGTATAAGAAGTCAAGTACATGCTTCATGCATTTATAAGAAACTCTTACAGAATATGGCAAACTCGTACTCTCGGATGAAGAAGCCATATAAAGTATTGTACAACAGCCAATGAGGATTCTATTAGTATGTCATCAGCATAACAACTCAAACATATATACAAAACTTTAATATAATAAAAGTAAGCATAAAGTACCTTTCTAGTGAAGATTACCATGGGATGAATCAGGCACAGGATTGGAGGTTCTCATCAATGGACAATTTCTCCTATTGTGCCCAACAATAATTTTCTTGGAACCGCGACATAGTCTACAAACCCCAGTTCTCCTAGTTACCTCAATTGTTGACTTGAATATCTTACTAGTGCGACATTTTATTACGCTATGTGAATCTAGTATTGCATTTGGTTGGGAGTTGTGGCTATCTACCCCATCAATTGGGGCATTAATTGGTTGGGTTGACATATCATCATTTGAGGGCGATATTAAATGAGGCTGTTGTACTACCCCCATACTTTTGTTATTGAAGTTGGCACCACTCCCTTCAGCATCATCACATGCATCCGAGACATGTTCTTTCCTATATTCTTCTATTAATTTTTGAATCTTTCTCAAGCCTTTAAAAATAATTTCATAAAGAGCCAAATTGTTAGCCCTATCACAAATAATTTTATCATATTCTTGCATCAAGTTGTGGTGTTGTATAATTCTTGAATTTTCAACACTTGATGTTGTGGCATATTATTACTGTATGATCTTTTCATTAAGTCTTTGGCTCCACCTTCTAAATATTAGTCTTTTAGGCATACCGAAGATCCCTTGCACACGAAATACTATAAGAATATATGTACATACTATCCCTGAAAACTCTCACTTTTTGCATAAACAAGTGGTCACTCCGCTTTCATTATCCCATTCAACTCTTCTAACCCTTTTAGGATCACCACTTGAATATCTATGAACAACATATTGATCTATATGGTCGTCTGACACACTAATCTATGCAAAATAATACTAGTATTGCTTAACCTCTTTCTGGAATTTCAAAAAAATCTCTTTTGTATATACTTTTGCAATGTTACACTTAATAGTGTGCTATGTTTTCATAACTAGCATGCCATTGTTGTTTTACAATCAACATCTATTTCTGCCTAATGCCTCCCTTTAACAGTCTTTTTATATATACAAGTAAACTCCAATAATTTTGTGCTGTGATCCACATATTTATCAAATAATGAATTCATACTTTTAGATCTCCCTATAGTTGTCATGCCAACTAAAAAATGACATCTAACATAAGCAGGCACCAATGCATTTCTGATATTATATAGGTGTTGCAGCCATGAGTGATCATGCAAGCTATAAGTACCAATTATATCAACCCACACCTTTTTAAATACATCTGATGTCTCACTTTTCTATATGCAATTAGACCAAGTCTTGTGAACAATTAGATTGTTATGGATCATAATACCCATCTTTTCATTAAATTTTTTATTCAAGTGCCATATGCAAAAAACACGATGGGTTTGAGGGAATACATGTCTTACAACCACTGAGATAGCAACATCTTAGTTAGTCACTATTACTTTAGGAGCTACACCTCCCTTCATATCAAGTCAAGCCTTGAATAACCATTTAAAATCGGTTATGGTCTCACCTAAAAGCAGTCTCACTCCAAGCAATATTGGTTTTTTATGATGGTTAACACCAACAAAAGGTCCAAATGGCATATCGTATTCATTTATCTTATACATAGTATCAAAACATACAATATCATCAAATGCCCCATAATCAATTTTGGCTGCACCATCAACCCCAAAAAATAATTTTAGATGTCTTTCTCCATCCACTTATAGGTTGAAACTAAATTGAGGATCGACTTTTGATTGACTCTAAAAGTATTGTAACAAGGCATTTGCACCTCCCCTAAACTAAACTTGGATTAACATAGCCTTCTGTAAGCATTTCTAAGGTCTAACTATGAAAACCCCAAATTCTTCAACCCACCAGCCTCATAAGCAATAAAGTCTAATGCCTATGCTATACCAACCCCAACTTAATTCAATCCTTCTGTAATATTTACTTGACAATTCGACATATTCCTATATGATCGTAAACAATGAGATTTATTAGGTGATTCTAGAAAATGGTTATGTTCAGGTACAAATATTATAATAACCCACTTATCACAACCCCCATATGTAGAAACCCCAAGCAATGCCATGCGATTACATCTGGTGAGACATCTCTCTTTATACTTTCACTTATTCCTTTTTGTGGGTTCCACATTTGAAGCTTCATGTGAATGATTTGAGTCATCCGACGGGCAATCTACTTCAATAGGTTTGGCTTTCCTTAAATCCCTCTTTAGAGTATTTAAAAACCTAACCACATACATCTCCATTTGCTAACTTTCTTGCATAGCTCTTTCTAATACTAAACCCATATAGTTTTGCATAGCTATTGTAGAACTAATAAGGATCTTCCTTACTGTCAAATTGCTAACCAATCTTTGGGGTTAGACCAATAGGAGCTCTAGGATAAAATTCATGTTTTCCTATTGATGAATTGTGTACAACACTACCACATGCATCCATATTATTGACTTCTGTACTACCTATTTCGACACCCCACCATTTGGATCAAGGAAAATTATTCTATCCTTGTCATTTACAGTCACAATATCTACATGTAAATCTATAGACCTAAAACAATCTGTGTCAAAATAGATAATAACATTACCCTAGAGTAAATATGCTAGTCACTACAAAACATGATACACAGTATAAAAATTTAGATAAATAACCATTTTATTTGTAAAGTTGGATTTATGTTACTAATCACAAATTCATCTGCAATTGAAAACTGCAATAATAAAATTAACAGATAGGAATAAAATAAAAGATGAATTATTTAATTTAAATAAATTAAGTCTAATAGACATTTAATCAAACACCTATTGTGCTGTTCAAATATTTCCAATCGACAGAAGCTTGAACATCTATCTCACTTGAAGTAATAACAAAAAGCATATGGGGCTGTTGTGAATCTAATGCAACTTTTAGAAAAAACAACGACAACGATGAAAATGAACAAGTGAAACGAGTATGACTTACTTCAAAAACTTCTCATTTGCTAGAGTAGCCGGTTTGACAACTCTTTTGCGATTATGGATGGGAGGAATAGACTGATTTTCAAAGTTTGCTCCAGGTCAGGGGATTTAGGGGTAGCAAACCTACGAAAGCAAACATGAAAAATTGATGTGGGAGATGTGGGAGTTGGTATAGATTAGAGGAGAGAGATTGATTTCAAGTTAGAGGAAGAGCGAAAGCAGAGCAGACAGGGCGGGAGAGGGCAGGAAGATGGCATGACACTGTGAGTGATGGAGACTTGAAACAATCCCTATTGCGCACCCTCCATACTGCGTTTTTTGTATCTAGGAGACAGTCAAAAAGTCGAAGAGATTTTCCTAATTACATAAGAGTTTTACTGCATTTAGGACATAGAGTTCACAGTGGGACATGGAATCTAGGTTTTCAGACATGGGGCATAGTTTGGGAGATGGATTATGGATTATGTTACGGCGTTTGGAACATAGAGTTCATAGTGGGATATAGAATCTTGGCTTTCGGACATGGGGTATAATTTGAGACATGGATTAAAACAATGAGCAGTTAGATGTTCCAGTATTGGATTTAAAATTTTTAATCTAGATCTAATGTTAAATTTTAATATAAATTTAAATTAATGAAATTTACACTAAAAAATCTTTTAATGAAAATAATAAAATTTACACTAAAAATAAATTAATGACATTTAGACTAAAAAAATTAATATAAAGTTTTAATTAATGAAATTTATACAAAAAGAACTTTTAATAAAATTAGTGAAATTTACACTAAAAATAAATCAATGATATTTAGACTAAAAAAGTCATATAAAGTTTAAATTAATGAAATTTACATTAAAAATAAATTGATAAAATTTATACTAAAAAAAATTTAATATAAATTTTCTTAATTTAATTGCTGAAGTTCAATTATTTTATGCCCTCAAAAATTATGAAATTTTCAATAAAAATAAAAGAGTTTACACTTAAATTAAAATAAATTAATAAAATTTATACTAAAAATAAAAACTATTAATATACACTTTATAAATTCCTCACTGATTTAAAATATTAAATGAGGCAAGAAGATAGCAAAGAGGTTTGGGTTTTAGGTTTTTCCACGTTGAATTTTTGAATTGTTCACTGATGAAAGATTGGAAGCAGTCATGTCACACCCCCTTCATATCGCGAGTTTTGTGTTTCTGGAAGACAGAGTCAAACAACATACTCTCCCTCCCTTCCTCACTCGCAGCGCCCATGAAGGGCCTAGATGACGTCCTCCGCATCGTATGGTGAAAATGCCAGCTACACTAAATATTTTAGTGTAGGCGGCTAAACTGGATTATTTTCCATATATATATATATAATACAGAGAGTAAGAGAGAGGAATGCTATGTTGCACTATGGAGCATCAATAGATGTAACACCTGGTGATGTTAAATTGTAGATTATTGTTGAAAATGAGGGGTAAAAATTTTTATATATGATGAGATATGGTGAAAAAGCTGAAAATATGAAAAATTTCATTTGTGTCAAAATTTTGACGTAAAATTTGAATGATTTAGATAAATTGTTTAACATAAAATTTGTATATTTTGATATTATCTTTATAAAGAATTAAGAATCATATTATTTGGATATAAAATAAAAAAGTTATGGTTAATACACTGAAACTGCTCTAGATGCTGAAAAATTACTAAAAATAACCTGATGGGCCACTTTAATTAAAATTTTAATATTTTTGTGGATGATTTGGAAAATATTTTCAACAAAAAATTGTATCCCTTGAAATTTTTGGTCAAATGGAATAAGAATCACTTAATTTGGTGTTCATATAAGAAAGTTATGGCCAACGCACTAAAACTGCTCTTAGTAGGTGGTGGGGCAGACGACTATGAGAAGCGGCTATGGTTTCTGCCGATTGGCAGGAGGTTGGGAGGAAGGCAACTGGGGTGGCAAGAGGCTATTGAAGGGTAGTGACATGACTTTATAAAGTTAGTCCGTTCCATTTTTATTTCCCCCTTCCATTTTCTTTCTCCCCACGCCCTATCTTCTTGCCCCATGCCTTATACACCCAAAAACTTCATGATTTTAGCTAGAGATTCACTTTGTCTAGGTGGATGATCACTCAATCTTCCATTTGAAACTAGTTTTCGATGATTTGAACCATGGAAAGAAAAGAAAATTTGATTTTCTTCAAATGGAGGGAGCTTCTTCGAGTTTTTAGCTTGTAATCATGCTCATGAGTATCAACCATGCTTGGATTCTATGGTAAGAGGATTTTTTCCATCTGAATTTGGGTTTCTATAGTAGCTAGGGTTCTTTTAGATTTTGTGAAAAGTGGAAATCAAAGGAGATTTCATGAATTCTTGACATTAAGCATGGGGAAAATGATTTAATTACTTGATTGCTTTGATTTGGGCATGAGAATTCATGGTTTTGGCTTGTTAGGATTTATGAATAGTGTAAAATTAGGTAATTTCCTGATTTTGGTATGACTATCATGGGGGAAAATGTTTAATGCATTAATTATAACATGTGGGGACTTGTTTAAGATGATTTGGACTTATGAAACATATTTTTGGTCATGATCTAGATGGAGTTGAAAGTGGATTTCTGTGTATAGTTTATGTGTGCTATAAATCGATTGAATTAAAGGCATAATCGAAGCCTAAAGAATTGTCCTTAAGGTTAGTTGAGTATTAACTATGAGTATATAAGATAAATGATGAGATACTTCCATAAGGGAAGTAATGTAACTAGTTATATTGTAGCATGAGATTGGCTAGAAAAAGAATTGTTAAATTGATGTATTTAATACATGATTAGAACTGTTATGAGTATCAGTTGAATTATGGTATATATGGTATATGTAGGCTTATGCAAGCATAGAGAAGAAGTCATGAGACTTGAGAAAGTATGAAATGACTTTTCATGAGTTAAGTAGGCCGCCTTCTCTGTTTGTTAAATACATGGATGGAGATATGGAATATATCCCATGATTGATTCCAAGCATGTATGTTTTGAATGAGGGATAGTAATTATCCCGTGTTTGGTTAAGCACTAATGTTTATGGATTCTTGGTGAATGTAAAAACATTAGGGATAGTAATTATCCCTTGGAATTGAAATATATGGTATTTTGCATGTGATATGCACATGTGAGTAATAGGGATAGAGAATATCCTACAATATGCTTATTCTTGTGTGTGGATGTCTATATGAAAGGGATAAGAAATATCCCAAGTGTGTGATAGAAAGAATAGATGTGATAGAAAGAATAGATGGGGTGAGTATATCCCATGTTAAGATTTGATAATATGTTATATTAATGTATTTTCATTGTATAAATTAATAGAGAAAGTATAATTTCTTATTGTGATATTATTAATGGGTGATAAATATGGGCTAAGTTATATGTTATAGCCGTGTAAGTGGCATGATATAGTATATGATTGTATGTATGAATGAAATGAGAAGTATTCCATAATAGTATAGATATGTATAATTATATAATGTGCATTGAAGGCATAATTGTAATATTATACTTGTATGGTATAGTTGGATATATGGTGCCTACATGGCATGTATGGTGATATGAGATGCCTATATGGGGTGTATTATGGTACGATGAGCCAAAGTGGCTCAGATGTGATGTGAAGTGTCGAAATGATACTGTATGATATTATACACCAGAAAGGCGTAGGGTGTGCATGGAAAGAATAAGGATGTGAGCCTCATGGTATGGCTGCCTTGGGTTGTACATCTCAGGATGAGATAAAAATGTGATGTGTTTATGGTGATGGTTTAAATTTGAATTATGTTGTATTTGATACATGTTCTGGGTTAGAATATGTTATTATGATTATTTTTTGTTTTATTATTATTTTATATTTTTGCCTACTTACTAAGTTGCTCAGACTCACGCCTTCTTGGTTTATTTTTTTAACTAATAGTGCAGATAAAGAATCCCAACTGTGAATTGGGATTGGTGATTCGGATTTGAAGACATGTTTAGTATGATACAGTAACTTGGGATTGGAATCCCATCATGTTATTTAATTGTATATGAGCATTTCTTTCCAAATTTTGTAGTCAAATGAATGTAAAAGATGCATAATAAGAATCAAAATGATGAAATGGCATGTCCTAGTGATGGAATTGTGATTGTAGCTGTGTGATTGCCATCATGATCCAGTTCCAATCTTGGGCGGAGGTGTGAGTATGGATCTGGTTATTTTAGATATAATTTTTATTTTATATTATAGAAAGGTAAGTTGTATTGATTTAATACATGTATATTAGGTTTAAATGTCCATAAAATAAAGTAGACTCTGAAAAAATTTAGGCAAAATATTTCCTTAGAATTAGGAAAATGGTGAGATTATGATAAGATTTTCCTAAAGAAAAAAGTAAATGGTAGTGTTCTGCATTAGATTTTTAATACTGCAATAAAACATTAATTTTTCACTATAATTCGAACACTACACAAATTTCTTATGGATGTAGTAAACCTTTTTGTAAAGCCTAAATTACCTGAATCTCATTTATGTTTGAAATTAAGATCTCTATATGAGGAATGCTCTCTTATGCTGAATGATTTATTGTAATGGGAGGATGTGTGGAGAGGTTCTAAAGTTGCACAGTTTTGTTTGAATCCTGCTAGAATCACATGTAACAGGAATTTCTATACAAATCTAGAAAAATGTAGCCCAAAGGGTTTATGTGCAGCTATTATTATGGAGTGCATAAAAATCACTATAAAAAAATTGGCAAATGCAGGCAACCAAATGCAGTCACTTTTGGTTAGCTACATTTGATACCAAATGCAACTAAAATTGGTTGTGTTTAAAATGGTTGCGTTTGGTATTAAACACAGCTAACCAAAAATGGCTAAGTTTGATACCAATGGCTGTGTTTGATACCAAAGCAACCACCTAAAAATAGTTGCATTTGGTTGGCTATATTTGCCGATTTTTATTGAAGTGAATGAATGAATGAATTTTCATTTGTTTCCTAGATAAAAGAGAATTCTAATTAGTTGTTTACAAATATTAATATTGCAATTCTATAAATTATCTTAACCATTCATCTCTTTAGTGACTTGCCCGCTACTTTAGTAACACAAATAGGAGTGTTAACCCTCAACGTCATTCAACACTTGTCGCATATATGGTCTACTCGTAAAGAAGCATTTTTCTTTACAATGGATGGGACATAATAGTTGATTGCAAAGGGGGGTGGAGGGTGGGGGCGTGCGGGTAGCTTCATTCAAATGGATGGATCCAAATGATACTTCCAGAAATATCTAGCTATAACTGAACTGCCGTGTACCATTGATTTGTTTGGTTGCTCCAAATATAATTGGTTACAGTGACAAATTTTCATGGAAAATTAAATTTATTTAATTAATTAATCATGAAATTTAATGACATTTCACATAAATAAATGAACCTCAACATTGATAACTGGTTGTCAATTGCAAATAATAGTTGCATTTGATATCTAACATAGTCAACCCAAAATGGTTACGTTTGGTATCAAACATAGCTAACATTGGCTGCATTTAGTGTTATATAAAGGCAGCTAACCCAAAATGGTTACCTTTGATACTCATACATGTAGCAAAAGAAATGTATTAAAATAAATATATTATGTTTGGTGGAAATATATATTATATTTTGCCAAAAATAATATTACACATAAATGAATACTTTCTAATACTTTCTAGCATTAATAACATACTTATGCTTCTAAACATATCTTACAAATTAATCACATGATTATATATATCATTAATTAGGAAAGAAAAACCAATATATTTGATAGGATTTAATAGTAGTGAGAAAAATATATTTGGATATATTACCTGTAGCAAAAAATAATAATATATTTCTAAAAATTAATACTATATAAAAAAAATAATACTTTATTAATGCTTTTGAGGTACAATAACAAACTAATGTTTCTATTTACATTTTATAAGTTAAACCGATAATTTGAAATAATCAGGGAATAAGTTACATTTGATATAGATTTTTTACTTATAAATATACATATTACCATACGATACATATTTAAATGGGATGTCCTATAGAACATTTTAAACAAATGGGGCAAGCATACAAATGGGGATGTCAAGTGGTACTATGGGCGGTTGTGGATATTGGCTATCTGATAGGTGATGTGGCGAGCGGTAGGTATAATCGCATGTGGCCTGTTCTTTGGGAAAACTCCTAGACCCATGCTACTGTCCACCCAAGGGTAGTACCGCAGGCGCCTATGCTACTGCTTCACCAAGCACTATTGGCAGGCGGTAGGGGGGCTGAAATTAGAAACGACTATTTGTTAAAAGTTAGAACATTACAAAATTGCCTGTGCTACAATTTCTATTACGCCCATTTTCATTTCCCTCTCTGTCTCCGCCTATTTTCCCTCTCATTTTTGGTGGCACTGTTGCTAAAAATCCCTACTTTATTCTTACTTGATCGTAAGAATTTTTTTTCTCTCTCATCTGGATTTTCCAGTGGATAGACCACATAGAAGAATTCCGGTCTTCAGCTCTCTTGTAATGAATTCATGTAGGATCAAGTTTCGAAGAAAGAAGAAAGAACTGAGATTAGCAACCTTTTTAGACCTTTCTATTCCTTGCCTCCAGAGATCATTCATATTGTCTACTTTTTCCAGTTTCTTCTTGGAACTCTGTTTTTACTGGACCTATCATCAAATAGCTTCATTGTCTTAGCAATTGTAGATATTCGCCTCTTTTGAACTAGCCCTTTTGATCTCATCCACAAGAAAGGTAGTATTTTTCCTCCATCTCATCGACTAGAGTTGCCCCAAAATGTCGGGTTATATTGTGAGAATAAGGAGGAAGAGGAACAAAATAATGTCATCAGCAATTCTGCATTAGAGGCAACAATAACAATAGCTTCGGGTGAATCCCTAACCTCTTTCTCCTCGACCTCCGGTGAGCAGCCAATAGAGTTTGATTCCTCTTTTCAACTGTAGTGGCCTTTTCATTAAAACTAGTTGCATGATGAAACCTCTTAATTTTTAGGTACAATTATGTTTTAATAATGTCTAAATCATTCATTGTATCTGTCAATTAGACAATGTTGTGATGTCATATTATAAACTTCGGTTCTAGAAAGCATTGGCAAGCTTTCTCAAGCAAGCCTAAAGGTATGGTTACTCATAGGTGATAAGAAAGAGTGTGCAATTAATATCAGGTAAGATACACAACCATTATCAATATGCCTTCGAGAACTGAAATGGGTTATCATCTGTTAGGATCTTGCTATGTTTTCTATGTCATAGATTTCATACGTTGTGTTCATCTATTTGCTGAAATAAATCATTGAAATTATTAGGTGTATTTTTATCTTAATATGTGTATTATGTTTGCTGAAATAAAGACATGGTGGTAATCATGTAGTGGCTGGTCTTTCCACATACAATGCAGAACATTATTGTATTTTTATCTCAATAGTGAGTAAATAGCCACCAGCTAATAGAAACCTATATGTCAACTCTAAGCATCTTTTAGAGTTTGGACTCTTCATATCAGTGGTTTGAATAACCAGTCCATGGGATTTTGTGCACATCTGCAAATAATAAGTTTTCTGATGAATAAGGATGTTAAGAGTATTAATGTGGAAGCTACATATAGATTGGGAATGTGGATTCAATGGGCAACAAAAAGGTGCATTACATTAGCACCTAAACATTTGCAGTTTAATCCTCAAAAAGTGGCTGCTTTGAGGACTTTTGGTTCAAATTTGTGCTTATTTGCCCATATACATACTATTATTAGATGGATACTTGTCTAACTACCTCTAACCTTTGGCTGCACCCACCTACAATAAGATGGTCTGACCCATATCGTGTTAATACTTTTTCTCACATCCTAGTAGGAGTCTATGAAGTCTGTCATCCTAATAAGACAAAATGTTCAAAATCATGTCTCTATTGATATCATAGATTGCATATATAAATTGTTTTCTCGCTCATTAATGTTCCTTTGAACATGTCTACATTGGTAAAATTTAACCATTTCTAATGGCTAATGCATGGGTGTCCAGATTACGAAGTTCGTGAAGGATTATACTGTGAAGACTACCTTAGCAATTGGAGATGGTGCTAATTTCCCCAGGTTAGCTTCTTTGGGACGACTACCTTACACTGGGAAGATTGCCTTTGCATCTCATCACTTCCTAAGGCTTGTCTGCCAAGGTTGGCTAACTTATGAGAATCCACATCTTGTGGTAATGATCTTGCAAGTTAGCTCTAGCATGAGGTATAAACATAATTTATTCAACTTAATTACTATAGGACCCTCGTAACCTTGGCACTTAAGCTATCAAATATTTATGCAAAAATTGGGAAGTGGGAGGGCGTTGATAAAGTAAAATCTTTGGCAAGGGACAAGGGATTGAAGAAGATATGTGGATGGAGCTCAATTGTGGTGAACAATTAGATCTATGTATGTGTCATTGCTAACGATTCTCATCCTCAATCTAATAATATATGCTAAGAGCTTGGAGTCTTGTTGGAAAAGATGAAAAGTCTTGGTTATGTGCCTGACTATCGCTTTATGCTACAAGATGTGGAGGAAGATGACTATAGGCTTTCTTTGTTTCTCTTATTGATAAGAATGTTTAATATTAGAAAGTAAAAGATATATGAATGCCTTTACATAAGTGATTTATCTCGAATGAATTTTATTCATTTGTAAACTGATTTGACTTTTTCATGAGAGGCGTCAACATGTGAGTGACCCTCATTATTCTATATAGAATGGATTGAAACTATGATTTATATAAAATTATTACTAGTATTATTAATTTAAGTTATAGTCGAATAACCATATGGGGTGTCAAAATGACTGCATTTAATCAAACGACAACAAAACATTTGGCCAAACAATAGTCAAATAAGCAATATAAACACAAGATATGGCCAAAGAAAGCATTTTTTGTGTTGACTACATTTGAACAAGCACAGCCACAAATCTGGTTCCATTTGACTAAACACAGTTATTTCAATTTGGATATATTTGACCAAACACAACTAGAAGTCTAGTTACATTCGACCAAACACAGTCAACATTTTGGCTATATTTGGTTCAAACATAGCCAATGTTTCGGCTGCCTTTAGACTAAATGCAACCAAAATGTTAGCTGTGTTTGCACCAAATGCAACTAACCTAAAACGGCTATATTTGAGCAAATGTAGCCAACAAGCTAATTGCATTTGACTAAGCACAGTCAACACAACCAAAATTTTGGGTACTTTTGGTCCAAACACAGTTAACTAAAAATGATTGTGTTTAGTCAAACGTATCCACCCAAACGCAACCAACTAATGGTCAATTTTTTTTTGCCGCTAAATACAACTATTTTCTGACCAAATGCAGTCAAGTTTGCTGACTTTTGTTGCAATGTATATTTACACTCTATAGCATAGCAAAGCATCCCCTTTCTTTCTCTTTCTCTCTTTCTCTCTCTCTCTCTATATATATATATAATATTATTACAGTGTCTCTCCTCCTCCTGCTGGAAACGGTAGGACATGTACATTCTGATTTCTTATCTGAATTTGCATTGAAATAAAAACCAAGAATGAAATCCAGTCTTTCCCTTTCCTTGTTTCAATTAATCATGAGTAAACAAATAATCCTACTCTTCTACTGAGATATCCAGTACTATACACTATCTAGCAGTAATTTCTTGGTGCACATTCCTCTATGGACAGGTGGGCCAGACAGAAATCATCAAAATGGATAGTTGCTTGGAGTTTTACCGTAACCATGATTTTGCAATTCTTCAGGTGTCAGTAGCATTCAAAATCAAAGCGAGTTAAAGACCATGTAGAATCCAAATTCCATGGCAACCATTTTCTGGCCCCCACCTTGGATCCACAGGAGAACTTGCACCTGTTAAATTTGAGACATTTCCCACCCTTTTAAGGCTTCACAAAGCTGAAATCAGCACTTGGGTCTCCATAATCTCTAGGTGATAGATCATGCCTAAGATAATGGTCAGTATGATGGCCATTTATAGGGTTCGTTAATGTGGGTGCCTCCATGTCTGACAAGTCATCTGAAATGTATGATCTGGGAGATCCTGGCATGCTTTCCATGTCTGTGGAGCGGGCCTTATTCTTGTGGAGGAAAGGAATGGGTGATGTGGCTTGGCTAGGGGTGGCTTCTCCACTTGTGTATCCAGGTGAGACATCTCCATCAGCTTTCCTTAGTTTCCTCCTCTCTTTAGCTGCCTTCTTCCATTTCATAAGGGCTTTTGCTGTCTGCTCTTCGAAGATTGCCTTCTTCATGTGAGAACCCATCTGAAAATATGCAAGCATTATAAACTTACAAGCTCTTTCAGCTGAGTTCTTAGTTGCTGAGTTTTTAAACTCTAAATGGTACAATTCAGGCAATGTTTCCAAAATGTAGACAAGAAAACTAAACAAGAAATCAACTCACTTGGGTGACTAAAGCATAGAGTGGAAATGTGATGTAGCTGCACAAGAACTGAAGAGCTAACCCCATCACTTCACGAGTCAAGATAGCTGCCAAGTTCTCGTGGAAGCATGACTTTAGTCCGAACTCATACTACAGTGGAATGTTATGAAAGCTCAGATCTGAGAGATCTCTTGAAACAAAGATAAGGCAAATACCATAGTAATTCTACTTACCCACACCCACAAAAAGAATGCCATTTGAAATGCATTCTGCACATTGAAACTAACTTGGGTTAACTCAAGAAGGGAAAAAAAGGAGGACGCTACCAAGTTCAAATGCATTTTCCTTCTTCCTTCTACCAATATCTTTACTAATTACCAGGAACAAAGTGAAATGAATTAGAAAAAGAATCCACTGGGGGCGTCTGAACCAGAAGAGCTCGTTGCTGGGTTCGACCAGAGGAGCTCCCTTCACGACTGCTGTTTTGTCCGGGATTTGTTGCGCCATCTCCATGATGATCATTTCAAGCTTTACGCCCACCAGGAGAAGTATCTGTGGAAAGCCAAGGATCAGATGTTAGGAGGTAATCAAGCATAGATATATTGGATTAACAATGATATATGATATTCATTTCTTACAATGAGTGGCACGAAAGAGATCCAAAGGAGTGTATACCATCCTGCATTGGAAGTGTAATAAACTGAGGAGAGTTGAACATGTTTCGCGAATTGGAACTTGTTAGAGACATAGAAATCACTTACCATAGACATCAAGAAGCAGGAAGATGACTGCAAAAACCCACAAGGGAATGCTGCTCAAAGAATTTCAATTGTTGAGTGAATACACAAATATATTTTTCACTCAAAGCAATCATATCTATTAAATTGAGTGCAAATATTCGTAAATGGAAATTCATCCTTTGACCGTCCATGTGTGAAATGACCAGATATATATGCACTCAGAAAGATACATATGTCAGCATGAGAGAGAAAGAGAGAAAAAGTGTTTGCACTTTAGCAATCCTTTTAGTTCTTTCAGTAGGAGAGAGAGAGAGACGGAGAGAGAGAGAGAGAGAGAGAGAGAGAGAGAGAGAGAGCGAGAGAG
>JAYJMB010010950.1:0-22783 GCA_036873735.1 Pouteria campechiana
TATATATATAAAAGGGACCTCAACCTTTCATTATAAAAAATGGCCCGAGCATAGAATATCATGTTCTTTAAAAACGCCTTAAAGTTTTCTGCTCCTGCGGAAGCGATTTCGAACCGTTTTCAATCCGCGCCCTTCGTTTCAAATCTACGGCCTGCATTTCTTCGTTTGAAATACGCTCTTAAATTTCGACTTTTTGCAGTCCGCTTTTTTGAAAGCAAGCTCTTCGCATTTTAGCCCGCCCTTTCTTCTTTTCTGTCGCTGTCCCGAATTGAAGATTCCACACACTCTTTTCGATTGAATACCCCAATTTTGCTGCTTGCAATGGAAGAAGAAAGTAAGAATCCTGACGTCTGCAGCAGTTTCTCTCTCATTGATTTCTCTTGCGACGACGATTTCCTCCTTATGCCTCAATCTTCCGACGGACTACCGAATCAACAATCTTCAGGTAGTCGCTTTCCTTGGTTCTTGATCTGCACCATTTATGAAATCTTTGTTGTTTTTCCTGCTCAATCGCTGCTGCGGATACTGCAATGGATGTGTTCGCAGTGTCTTAGTGGGTCTCTTGAGCGATGTTGCTTGTCTGCAATTCGGCGTTGGCAAGAGTATTATACAATGCTCGGATTGAAAGATTGTAGCACTTTGAATTACCGTTAGCATTCTTAGTTCATGGCTGTGGGCCTCCATGGTTTGCCGATCTGAACTGTTGGTTCGGCGGACCAGGGAATGGATGGTTCATATACCGAAAATCTCCCGTGGGAAAGATCCTAGCTTAGATTGGCTTTTTCTCTTGATAAATTGTGAGTTCCTGCCTTCTCTTTTATAAATAAACATTTGATTCTTCCTGTATGTGGATTGTTGGCTCATGCCTCTCTAGAATCGATCCCATGGTTTTGTTAGTTTTGATTGCCTCAAATGTCCGCCGGTATTGCCTTTGCATTTCTCATAATCATCCTAGCCTGGTGATCATTAACTTCTTTATGGGTCTGCTGCCATGGTTTTGATGTCTCAGGGGTTGGTTGGATGCTTGAATTTTTAAAGGCTCGAATTTGAATGAAATTCAAGTTTCAACCCAATCCATTTTACAAGCTTGCTTCATTCGTTTACATGAAGTTGAAATTCATGTTTTCAACCCAGATGTGACCAAGTGTGGTAGATATTTAAGACCAAATTTGTGGCTTATCTTGTTATTTTTTTGTTGGATCTAGTTCCTATGCGAGATGCATCCCAGGTTACATGAATTCGAAATACAGGTAAAAGTCAAATAAGTGGCTTAAATTTCATTTTCGTGAAGTCAACATTCAATCCGTCACAAATTCAAGCATCCAGAACACCCTTAGCATACCGAGTGAGCCTCATGATTTGGTAGCTTTATCTACAGCTTAGAATTTACACATGCATCAAGGATCATTCTTGTGTTGGTATTATAGCACGGTTTATGCATTTGCATGGTTCTGCTACTTTCTAGAGTTCTCGAAAGCTAATCCCCTTTTGGAATGGAACTGGCAGGACCATCAGAAAATTGTAATGATCATGGTTGCAATGAAAACTTTGAGGGTGAAAGTGCTGAGGGAGTGCCTGGTGTGCTGAACTCTTGCAATGACATGGAAAAGGCACATGGATCATTGGTGTCAGCAGCAGAACCAAACAGAACTGGAAAATCCAGCAAGTGTAATCTGCGAAAGAGTTTAGCCTGGGACAATGCATTCTTCACAAGTGAAGGTATGCTCTAGCAAATGTATTCATATGCGAAGACTATGTATTTACTTTCATATGTTAACTCCCATTATCTGTAGGAATATGTTGATTTTCCAAATTCAACATTCCTTTCAATTTTCACCTGATGATCACTTCTAACTCATTTCATGATATCAGGTATACTTGATGCTGATGAATTAGAAGTCGTGAATAAAACATTCAAGAAATCCCCATTATGTGCATTACCTGGGATTCAAGAAGATCTTAGAAAATCTGCTGAGTCAACAACTACGCTGGGCAGTGATGCTCCCGCACTTGAAAGCCTTGAATTGTTTGAGGATATAAGGGCCTCAATTCAAAAGTCAGGTTATGATTATGGTCAAACTTCTGATTTAACTTTGTCCAGTAGCAAAGCTGAGCAAAGGGAACCAAATATGCCTCGTAATGCTGGTGAGTGTCTGCTTCAGCATTGTCTAACTGAAACGTCATCTTTATAGTCCTTTCCCTTACGTTTGATGTGAGAACTCTTAGTTGTTGAAGGATCTAAGTTTCATCCTTTTAGAATTCCCCTGTTAATTAGCAAATATTGCTGCTTTTAAGATAATTTTGGATTTTGATGTTTATTTATTGGGACTTGCTTGTCAAAGACATTATTTTTCAGCTAACTGCTTATTCTACTATGTTGCACACTAATCTGAATTTTGTGATGGTTTACCATTTTTCAGCATCAACAAAAGTACAAAATTCTCATAATAAGGTGAGTTATCTTCATGGATGCAATTTATCCTTGATGCATCTCCATCTTAGAGAATGTCTTAACTTGACGTATTCTGAAATTTCAGATGAAACCTGTCAGCAAGCCTTTGATTGCTCACAAGAGGCAAAGTTTAAGCAAGCAAGCACTAGAGAAAACCTCGAAACAGGTTCTTGTTCATCAACAAGCAGTAGGCTTTTGTTGAACTGTGCAATTTGTCATTTTGTAAGGTTTGGATTTTATTTAAATTGATTCTTTTTGATCTATTAACTGTGCTAAGGTCATCGCTTCAAGGGGAGAGCAGAATTCATCTTTAAAGCCTCCAAAGATTTTAATTAAAGTTAATCCTATCTCAACACAGCCAACAAAACCCTCAGCAGCACCTACCAAGAAAATATTGCCTTCTGAGTGTATCAAAATAAAGAATAACATGACAAAAGCTATAGGTAACTCTATCTCTCTCTTTCTCTCTCATGTGCATGTGCACACACATCTTCACAGAGAAGATATGATTGTGCAAACAATGTTCTATCATCCATCTGATTTTTATTAAATGATATTCCTTTTCAATCTGCATTGATTCTTTATTTGCTCTGCACTAAACAGTTGCAGTAGGATACTAATGGGAAAGTTGCCTCTTCATCTAAATGGCATTTCTCAATGAAATAATATTTTTCTGATGAACCTGAGTTAGTTGAATGGATCTAGAGCAAAACCAAGTTTCAAATGGCCATTATATATGCCTGCGCAATGTGCGTACATGTAGATGAGATCTACCATACTTGTAAACCATAGGCAAAACATTGAAGCCATGCATTATGCCGGGTCAATCATTCAGATAACCTGTCCCAAAATCTGGCAAGCTACTCATTTGCATGATCTCCTTCCATTTTGGGAGCCTGTCTGCTTGGAAATTAATTCCTGTTCTCATGCCATTTCCTTGTTAAATGTGACCTTTTCAGGAAATGGAAGCAACCAGAAGTCTGCGGTTGCTTCCAAGAAGCCTATTTCAGGTTCTGAATCGAGTGGTCCTGCCAGCTCTATACTTTCCCCAACATCGTCTTCTTCTTCAGGTTCATCCCGATCAACCAAAACACTGCCAACAACTCCCTCCTCAACCAAGAAGAGTGGAATTACTAAGACCTTGAGAAATAGGGTTGAGTCCAGAAATATCAATCCGCCTTCAAAGGATTTGATTGTTAAAACCCCTCTTCGGAGTTCAAAGAGTAAAATGGGATCTGGATATTCTCATTTGACTGCATATGTTATGTCCACCTCCAAGGTCTCTCCAAGCATATCACCTGCTAGCTCTATTGATGGCTTCTCTTCAGAGTCATCTTCTTCAACATGTGCTACCGGCCAAATGTCAGACAAGTCAAAGGCAAGCCTTGATATTAGCTGTGCTTCCTCTTACGGAGGTGACCTTTCAACGAGAGCTGCCCCTGAGCCACCTGATCAGCCCCATGTTGGGCAGGAAGTTTCCTTACCAGGTCCATCTGTTGAGAGAGTTTCTTCCAAAAATGGGGTTCTTTCTCATCCAGCAGCCACAAATGCCCCCAGGAGCTGCATCAATTATAACTCCATACAGCACTTTAAACCATCTGGTCTGCGAATGCCTTCTCCGAAGATTGGTTTCTTTGATGCCGTAAGTAAATTTTTTTGCCATATGAAAAGTTTCTGGCCGCATTTATGGCAATTTCAAGCATTACTTATAGTGTAATTTCAAGCATATACTTTGCAGTTTGTCAATAAATGAGTTTTTAATTTCAGGAGAAAACTGGTGTGCGCACTTCAAATGCTGGTTTGCAATTTTATTCTGGACTTCAAAGTGGCCTACCTAAGAAGAATGCTTCTGGGATTAATAAACTTGACGGGGCAATCAAGCAAAGGCCATCTAAGTTTCAGCATGCAAAGCCTCTACCCCAGTTTGGAACAGTTAAATTCAATTCTCATGTCACTGGGCCATCTAATCAGGCTTATGCTTCTAGCATAAAACCTCCCTACAGTCAAAAGCCTCAACAGCCATTCAATTTGTCTCATGAACTATCTAGCACTCCAAAAACTAAAAGCCATCTCCATACAAATGTAGAGGTTCAGGACTCATCTGTCACAACTAGCAGAGAGAGCAAATCTAAAACTAGGGAATTACAAGAAGATGTGGTTGATACTGGAAAATGTGGTAAAAATGCTGATATGAATATGGAAGAACATGGTGATCAGAATGCTATCAAGAGGTATGACAGAAACTTTCTTCTCTGTCATGTTCTACAATCAAAGAGAGATAGAAACCTTGCTCAAGAAGGCCTTTGACATTGAACTGTTCTTTTGGTAATAGGAGTATATTGGCTGAATCAAACAAGGAGTCCACTTTGGAAAAGTCTATTGATATGACATCAATGCTTCCTCTTCTAGAGAAAGGTGCTCAGTTGCCATTGCCAGTTACCCATTTGTATTCTACTGCTAAACTTGCAGAGGATAACATTGATTCCAAGAGTTTGAAGGGAGAACCTGTTCTAATGGGCCAGAAAGAAAACATCACAGAGAGCAATTATAAATCCTTATCGGCTCCTTAGCAGTTGATTTCTCTCCATTAAGGTAAGAAAAATACCTGTGCCCCTAGAAAAATAGGAATCCCTGCAAGGCTGATTTTGTAGATGTCCATGCAGGAGTGAATTATGCTGCTTTCAATCAACAGATTAAATTAATATAATTACATGCTTTTATTCTTGCACTTTGATGAAACCTTGCGTTAACTAACACCATTTCAGATAGGAGAAATATATGACCGATTCGAAAGGAAACTGTCACATGATCATTGAACACTTCACCAATCCATGTATGTTCTGCTTTGAAAGAAGCGATATGGGTCTTCCAAGCTTAATTATTGATCCATTTGGACACAGCTTCTTCTTGAAGGCAAATCTAAATCCAGAAAATGGAAGTACCAAAATTTTATTCATCTTTTGAGCACTTGCATTTATAAATACACTCTAAATTGCAATTGCACCGCCTTCTGGTTTGGACTACAGCAATTACCCTTCAGGGGAAAAATAAGAAAGGAAAAAGGTAGAAGAAAGGAGAAAAAGGAAAAGGTGCAACTTGAAGGGTGCTTCATTATTCACAAAACAGAAAATAATTTACTTTTTATGGCACAGGATTTTCTCTAAAAAGTTAAAATTTGTTATTCATTTATGCAAACATTAATATTTTTCTACTCGTTTGTTAGTTTTATATGAAAAATACTTGAATCTTGATGCTTCTGCAACACCTTTTTATCAGGGCCATCGTGAGACAGGTCTCCAGTTTCATTCATCACCATGAGGGGCATCTGTTTCTGCCACCACCTTGTTGAACTTGCCACAAGAGTTCAAATCACAGATTTCTTTTATTTATATTCATCATCTGGAAAAGTGAATATGATGGAATACAATAAAGAAAAAATTAAAAACGTTAGCATTTGCTATTTCCTGTTAAAAAAACTTAAGTTTGATGATTGAATTATCTCATGCACTCAAGGAAGCCCAAACATGTTAAGTTTCTTCCTCTAGCTTGTGTCGGGGATGGCCATACCTCCTTTCATTCTTATCGTATGAGAAGCATCATGATTTTTCTTGGATTTTGTTGCTGAACTGTCCCATAAAGTATTTGCTGTTATCTCCTTGTTGATTATAATGAATTCTCCATTTTATTAACCTACTTGGCTGAAAGCAAAAATGCGACGACCTTGGTCTCATTGACTAACAAAGTCAAAGTTTTGCTGTGCAGGACATTGCAGATCTCAGTCAATGATGTCAATACCTGTAGTTCTGTTGAAAATAGATGGATTGGCCTATTTCACTAGCATATCTGCATTGGATGGAGACGACAGAAATAGATCTCAGAGCCAGAGCTATGTTTTATTCGACCAAGCATGCTGGGTTTTGTTCACTTGGCAAGTAGGGTTCTTCACAACCCAGCAGCCTTTTCTTGCTTACCTGAAGGCACAATTGTAAGGTAGACGTCTTCTGGGATTCCTATTGCTCAATATCAAGAATTTTCTGCTTTGAATATTCAACGTAATGATAAATACATCTGCCAATGTGTTCTTCATAACAAGCATGTGGATACTAAAATGGCTTTTTTGCCACATTCTCTTTGTTGCTACCTCTACCCCCAGCTGGAATTGATGTGGCTATTGTGATGGTCAATGCTGGTGGGTGTTTTTATCTCCCACTACACTTTCATTGAAAATCCTGAATGGTTTCTGGAGCCATCTGTTAATGGATTGTGTTAGAAACGTTTGATTGTACATTTTTGCTTATGTGTTCTTTTAATTTCATTCGAAAATTTGTGTTAACGAGAGATTTTGCTTAATGGCTGATCGCATTGGTGTCAATACTCAATAGGACGCCATAAGATCTACAATTTTGCTTTGTGTTTCCTCTGTTACATGTTTGAAAATTGCAAAATAATTATGTGAGACTGTCTTCACCCGTATCGGCCGATCAGATAATAAGAGACTGATTACAAGCCTGTTATCGTTTCACCTGGAGAAATACTTGCAAATCGGCGTTGTCTTTTTTACACGTCTGAACCTCGCACTAAGATCCCGCTGATCTTTGAAACATCCCCAGCCACGGTAACGACCCACCACTACCTGCCGTTTTATACTGAGATATCAAAGCCAAGCCCTGTCTGCGTGTTGGGTGTCAACGTACGGCAGCCCCTGCATCCATCCTCAGTATATCTACATGGTCCTCCAGCCGTGTTGCTACACGGTCTACCTGAGGACGCACAGCTCCACCTCAAGCTTAAAAACCCAAGAACAGTCCTACTTATGACATAGGAGGTGGGCTGGACTATTGTGGTATATGACCTAATAAAAAGGTTTAATCAAGCATATTTGTTAATGTTTTGATGTTTTATTTTCAAATCCTTGTTAGAGTTTTAACATTTAATATTGAAGTACGTTTCGACTTCGTATTCGGAGTAAAAACATTCAAAGTTATTAGGTTGGAGAACACAAGCATAATATATTAATCATGGATATCACAAAAAACATACGGATTTAAATAAAAAACCTTCCAAAGAAAAAGAGAAAAAAATAGCCCAGAGAAACAACGTATCTACTGTGATACCACCAAGGACACCACACATGAATAAGATCTTGATGGGCAAAACCTATCGGGGAAAAAAAAAAAAGCATGGGGACAATTAAAATAGACAAATAGTTGATAGACGGCTCTGATTCCTCGTGCTTATCATCTACCACAGAATTCCAAAAACCTGCTCCTCATCCCCATAAAAAATCTCCCCGAGTTATTATATAAGCAGCCAGCGACGTTAGCTCTTCTCCGTCAGCCATCACAAACTCATGATCGAAAATTCCGTCGGCCCTGCGATCAAGGCCGTCGATCTAGACGTCGACTCCTTCTCCTTCGCAAAGACGGAATCCTCCGACAAGTCGTCGGACGGTCGGTCGCACGAGTCGCTACCGAGCTCTGACTTCCCTGCAGACTTCCTCTTCGCCAACGGCCAGCTGCTGCCGCATGCGTTCCCCGTCGCATCCAATTCCAGCCGGAGATCCATCTGCAAAGACATGTTGCTGACGACTTCGAGGAAATCAGAAAGCAACGCTACCACAACCACCCGAAGCAGCAGCACGACTCCTCGAAGGCGCTGCAGCAAAAGCGCAGATGGCGAAAAAGTCGTGGAGTGGCCGGCGAAGCCTAAGCACGTCCGGTTCAGATCGCGCGATGATGTCGTCCCTCCGCCGAAATGGCTGGCTAGTCCGGAGCTCGTCAGCTCGACAACGGTGGATGAGGTTGATAGCTTGGAGAAAAAACGCGCCCCGGCGAAGAAGCAAATGCGGCGGGATCCATCAGCCGGGCGGGGATTTTTCCAGTCTTTCTTCGCGGTTTGCCGACAATGCCGGGAAACGCCACAACCTGGGAAGAAGCCGCCCAGGCATGGGCGCCGGCGACTTGCGATGAATCCCAGCCCTTCATCTCGTGGGTGGTGATGGGTCAGGACGGCCAGGATGCTTCACTGCGCTGGTGGGATGACTGTAGACGCGCAGTTGATGTTTTTAGTTTTTTGAGTCGAGTTGTTGGCATTATTTCGGTATTAGGTTTAACAGCACTCATCTCTGTCACAGGCGATGAGGAAATTAATTGGGAATTGAATTATATTAGTGGCCACAAAATATAAAATAAATTAAAACACACTACATAGGTTTTTTAATGAAAAGACAAAGAATATCGAATGAAAATATAAGTAAGAATGAAGAGGCTAAAAGATAAATAAAATGGCACATTTGAGAAAAATGATTACCTTTTATGCTCTTTCAAACTTTGACAAGCCAAAATGCAAATACATTGCTTGCCTTTCAATTCCGATGCAGAATTTTCCCTCAATGTCAAAGCCTGTTTAAAGTTAAATTTTTAAGCATATTTGGTTTGAGATAATGTTAGTAATACCGTAAGTGATGTTTGGAGACTACGTAAATAAAAACCGAATAAATAGATTTTTTTAATAAAAGATAAATAAATTAGTTATAAATAGTTAAATATCTTATATTTATTTTGAAAAAAAAACTTTTACCTAACCATCTCTTACCTTAATACAAATGTAGCGATGGTTTCCGCCACTCATTATGCAAGAGAATTACATCATCGTTGGTTTCATCAGATCACGGTATGGGCCGCTAGATTTAGAATCGTGGGCGATAATGACAAAACATAAAAAGTTGGAAAGCTCAATTAAAGCGATGACGCTTGATCCATTCAAATCTTGGATCTTCCATCGAGAATTGGGTCCAATCAATCGACGGTCAGGATCACTGAACTATGCTCTGCAATAGCACATATTACGCTCTGGAACGTTGCACAGTAAATTTCACAAAAGACAGCCAACGGACGGCCGTAATTTTCCCACTTTCTCGTACTTTTCATATACAGCCAGCTAAACTCCAAGAAACGAAATCTACTCCTCCCACGTATAGAAATGCCAAGCTGATGTCTGCACCCTCCAATCATCACGGCAAAAATTCAGCAAGAGAATGCTGTCCTCCCCGCAATCTAGACCGTTGATTGCGAGGAGATATGCCACCGGTCGTCACAGTCCAACGGCGGGGGAGTTTCGGTGGGGCCCAGATCAGCAGCACCGGCGAAAACGAGGAAGCATGTACGGCTCGGATCATCTGATAACTCACCGCCTGCCCGGCCATCGCGGTCGGATGATTCTCGCCGGAAGAAGGCGGATGCGAGCTCGTCGGCGGGGCTGGGAATTTTCCGCTCGGTATTATTTGCATGCAGAGCTTGCAACGCTCTCGAACCTTCCAATCAGGTAGCTTGGCCGCCGTGGTCGGGGAAGATGACCAGCAGAAGCAGTCTCAGACGCGCGCTTGACCGTTGACGGCTCTTTGTCGTTCATGTAGATTCTAGAACGGCTAGCATCGTTTGATCCTCCAATCTACACAACATTTTAATTGATTGTGTGATGTTTTATACCATGCATATATTCAGATATTATATAATAAATGCGTTGAAAAAAAAGGACACCAATCGAATCCTCCAAATTGTCACCTTCGGCGAATATATATATATAGAGAGAGAGATGTGAGTACTCAGGTATACGTGTGTGTGTTATATATTTGATTTGCTTTGACTTGAGTTGAATGGATGATAATTGAAAATAAAAATAAAAATAATGATGAAAAACAAAATTATTATAGAAAGTTAATATGTCAAATTAATGATTGATTTCAAATTCACCCTAGTGCTTCGGCTTTAAAGTGTGTTTGGATGGTGTGTTTTTGATAAAGGATTTATTAGAAAGTGACGATATTAGTAGAATAAGTGATTTTTTAGTATAAAAATAAGTAATAATAATTAAAAATATAGATAACGGATATTTGAATTGAGCTATAGTATCTTATCAAATTCCCTTTTCAAATTTTATTTCTCCATCCATAAGATTCAGGTCTTATTTGGACTTGATCACGTGATCACCTAGTCTTACTCTTTCCAATGTTTATCTAACCTCACACATTTTACAGGTTCCACTGATTATCTCGGGTAACCAATCAACATTCGCAAGTGGTATTATTGTCAGGCGGTCAGGCCAATGTTGTATATTGATTTTGGTGGCAACTTTAGGCTGATATCGACTGGAGGTTGAAGCAAAAAAAAAAAAAGTGGGCCCACCTTCAAAGTAAAACTAGGAATTCAAATTTGAACTATGGCAGCACCTTCCCTTTTCTCTCATTTATTTATGGTTAGATTGATAGATTTTTGTTCATTGAAGTACAAAGATAGGCTGATACTCTTGAATGTTGCCCGCCCATGATTCACGACAGTTCATTCTTTCCCAACAGGAAAGCTTTTGAAACCACTTCCTTCCTCTCCATTCTCTCTTTTTCACATTTCGATGCTGCTTTCCAACGCCCAATGCGCCGATTCATACCGTCATTGTCTCAGTCTCACCTTTCTCATCAAATCAGCTTTCCCTTAATAAAATCACACTATCATCATAATCAGAACCGGAGAACTGACAATGAATATCATGGGAATTTTCAGCAGCAGTTCTTCGACGTCTGTTGCTTATTCCCACAAAAATGCCTTCCCCAACGTTTCAACATCTTCTTACGATCTTGAAGTTGAAGCAGCTGCGGACATTTTCAGCAGGATAGCACTGATTGATTTATCTTCTGAGAACAGCGAGAACCTCTTCATGGTTTCGTCTCCTGATGAAAAAGAAGCAGCTGAGAAATCTCTGGAAGTTTTCAATGGCCTTTCTCTTATCGACTTCTCTTCTGAGGATGATTCTCTCCTCAACATTTCATCTCTTGATATTCAAGAGGAAAAAATTAAGAAGAAGACTCTGGACATTTTCATCGGACTCTCTCTCATCGACCTGTGCTTGGAGGACGATTCCCTTCTCCGTAATTCACCATGTTACTGTTTGCAGAATAGAAAATCTTCTGGTAACTTTTTTGCCATAAATAAGTGTATGATCATAATCCTGTTCATGAAAAGAATATAAGATCGCTAAATGTGGATAACTGGTAATTTTAATGAGGTCGCATGGAAATTTTTCCTCATTCCTGCATCATTCTTACTGGGTAAATGTTGGTGTTGCAGGAAGTGGAAGCAAACACAAGTTTAATGCAAGCTCCAAGAAGTCCTTTTCAGGTTGCTCTTCTTCGGGTGCTTCATGTCCCACCAGAAGATGGCCAAAAACTACCTCAACAGGAAGCCTTAAAACCTTGAGAAACCGAAGTGCTTCCAGGAATGCCAATCAACCTTTCACTGGTTCGAATTTGAGAACCCCACTTCCAATCACAAGAAATTCTCCAGAATATCCATCTTCTGTTCCCAAGTTCTCCTCACCCATGCATCCTCCTACTTCAAGTCGAATTCCAGCTACTGCTAGTGCTCAAAAGAGCTTCATCAACCCCAATTATAGAATGAAAAACGTTAAACCTTCAAGTCTGCAAATGCCATATCCTAGGATTGGTTTCCTTAGCACTGTAAGTATCTTTCCTTGTTTCATTGAATACTTTGATCTTAAGCACGTTCTTTGCTTTTTAGTAAGAAACAAACTCTACCCATTTTAAGGAGAAAGCTTTTGTTGATGGTTGCAATAATCGACAGCCATTTCGATTTCGACATCGAACCGGTCAGCTGAAGAATGCTTTTGAAATTAGTAGTCATGACAGGGCCAGCTATCCAATTCCAAGATGTATTCAGCTTAAAAATTCAAGATCTCTTGCACAGCTTAGTGCTGTCAAGTGCAACTCTCGACCCTTCAGATGTTCGAATCAGTTGTCTGGTTGTAGCACTAAAGCGGTATCATCACCTCAGCAGCCTCTTAGACTACCTAACCCACATCGCACACCTTTGGCCCCAAGAGTAGAAAACCATTCCAGCCCCCTTATAACAGTTGGGGACTCATCACGGCCAGCAAAAGTTGCCGACAAGCAGAGCGATAATTGGAGCTACAAGGGCACGAGTAGTACGAAAGAGTCCCATTTAAGAGAAATCGTTTCGTGTTTGATGGATCAGTATGGGTCTGAAAAGGTGACCTCAACAGTGCGGTATTTCATGGGGGAGAAGGAGAACATCTCAGAAAGCAATCACAAATCTATGCTGCCACCTCATAAGCTGATATCCGTGCACTGAGGTAAGTGAACTACAGAGTCTGACAAACTACTCACAATTTGTACCACAACCTCAAGACATTCCATGCAAAATTGTAAAACTTGAAGCATCAACATGCAAACACCCCTTAAGTTGTGGCCCTCCTGACTAGACTGAAAATTTTGATTCATCAGTTCTGTGTGTAACCTTGGGTGGCTTGATCTTAGACTAGTAAGGCTTTGATGGAGCCTCTGAGCCGTTACACACTGGAATGAGAGCTATTGATGTAATAGCAAGCATATAAAACGCCTTGGCATTTTCAAGTAGAAGTAAAACCAGCCCACATCAAATGGTATTAGGGTGAGGTTACGCGTCATCCTCGATAGAATCGTAATCCTGATCATGGGGCCCATTTGACCTAATTTTAGCATCCACCTCCCAATACGAGCTAGGCGACATGGGCTGGTTGGATTCCATGGCTACACCAGTAGGGCCCACAGATTTGGCGCTCCGCTGGCTCCTGGCAAAGAGTGGCGAGGAGTCTTGGAACGGAGCAGCGAGCTATATGAAAAGAGACTACCCACCACCCGCCAGGTGTTTGTGCTGAGATGTCAATGTGGAAAAACTCCAGGTTGTAATTGCCTGAATGCACAGCGTAGTCCTGACTCCTGTCCTTTCTAAGAGGGGCATGATGAAGTTATCTAACAAAACAAGAATGATGGGCATGCTCTTTAAAACTAGTAATTCTTGATTCCTTCTAGAAGAAAATGAAGGGCCGTGCATCCTCGTATTTATCATCATTCACTAAACGCCAACTGACGTAATCTTTCTCTGATCTCCCCCACGCCATATATGGCCAACTGCGTTCACCCCGCCAACCTCATCAGCATCATGGCAGATATCGAGCCCAAGCCAACCCACCGCCCTGCAATCAAGACCGATGGCTTGGAGAAGGACGCCTTCTCCTTCGAGGCGATGGAGATCCAAGACAAAGGGATGGATCAAGGGGCTCTAATGGTTTCAGATTCACCCGCGGACTTCCTCTTCGCCAACGGTCAGCTCTTGCCTCATGCTTTCAGCGTGCCGCCGGATTCATCCAGGAAATCCATCAGCAAGGAATCGCTGACTTCGTCTTCTTCCAAAGGCAGCAGCAGCAGCAGTAGCAGAAGCAACAGCACCGGCGGGAATTCCCGACAGAGCAGCGATTCCAAATGCTCCTCCGATGCTGAAAAAGCAGCCGCGGGGCCCGCTCCAGCTGCTGGCCCGGTGAAGCCGGTGATCAAGCACGTACGGTTCAGATCACGAGACGATATTGCTCCATCGCCGCCGAGGTGGCAGTTCATGCTGTCACCTGGGAGGGAGTCTCCCCGCCGTCGCAAAGCCAACGGCAATGAGAGACAAGGTCGACGTAGAAAGAATCACCAGCCAGGAATCGATCGTCGTCGGGGGCTTCATCAGCGAGCTGCGGAATTTTCCGGTCATTTGTGTCGGCGTGCAGAGAATGCCACGCCCTTGAACCGTCGATGCAGGCAGAAAGACGAGCGCCGCCGGCGAAGATGGCGTACAGAATCCACGCTCAGACGTATATCTAATCGGCGATTAAGGCTTGCCGTCGATCTGGTGTTTCCAGCTACAGCCTTGCAGAGGACGATCCTAACCGTCCGTTGCAAATCTGGTGTCGACCTGGGTGGGCATAGTTCGGGATTGAATGATTGTTTGGTGATATTTTCTGGCCCACGATGAACGGCTTGGATTAATTCATGCATAATGACGTGTACTTTATTACTGTAGTTAATCACCGTGTCGCAGTGTGGTTTGATGATTGTGATATAAAAACGGGTTTTATCTTATTAACTAGCGGTTTATAGGCATTAGTTGGACGACCAAAACCGCACGCATAATGCAAAGCCTCGTATTTCGTCGTGCACTAACAGTTTCTCCATTCAGGGTCATATTTAATCCAGTTTATTTTGATGATTATAACTAATCAAAAATAATTTTTATTTGTCGAATTTTTCAGATAAGCCAATAAGCATATGAAAGGGTGGATATTTGTTGATAAAGATGGGAAATAGAGCACTTATTTAAAACTACACCTTGATGGGTCCCATGGCCGGCCAATGTCTCCAATTTATCTTTCACCGTGCCAGCCTGCATGAAGGTTCTAAGGTTCATTATATCAAGTTTGCCCGCATGGATAGCACTTTTAGGTAAGCACAATGCTAGTAGTGTTCTAGAAATGGAATTGGATCAGTTGATATTGTTTGTCCAACAGACCGATTTTGACTGTTTGGCCTAAAACACATGTAAATAACAAAATCATCCGCATGAATCATTATAAAACATAAGCTGAAGTCCTGGCGAAACCCATGACCGTTCAAAGGATCTCCAAAAGACGGTAGAATATCAATCTGGCGAGAGGATTTGAGTCTTTAAACTGATAAGACAGTCCTCGGACATACAACGCGAAATTTGCTATGGATCACAAAAGTGAACATTTGAATGTTCAGCAATTCTTAAACAACAATCTAAAGGATACTCATCCCAGTTTCACTTTTTCCTATCCAATAAAAGTCTTCAAATAGTCAAGCGTTTGAGCTTACAAGCTAATATTAATGTTTTTCTAAACGAATGGATAGCCAATAACTATTTCAAATCATTCTACATCTGCCAATGAGAATCTGGAAATGGAAAAAAAAGGAGAAGCACAGGAGATGGATATGACAATCATAAAGGATGAGCTTTACTCCTATTATTACAATTTCACCCACGTTCACATGGATAGGAGGTTTGCATCTACAACTTAGTTCTATCTTTCAAAACCCACATGAAAGCAGTATATCAAATGAACGTAACACATTTAGGGAAAGCACACGATTCATTATTAATATACAACAACCTGAAACAGCTAGACATTTTTGGAAGACAACCAAGCTAACAGGGTCAGTGAAAGCACACAACGATTACCGATATATCATCCTTGCTCTTTCTGGCAAGGGCTTCCTCTGTCAAATGCTTTGCAGCCGACTGGGCATCCTTCTTGTCTTTGATTGCATTTACCGCCTCTTCATTTGAAATCACCTAAATGTGTCAAAGATGGCAATGAGACAAAATAAACACAAAGCCAACAAATCATGCAATAGACTGGGGGCATCTGACCTTCCATAGCCCATCACTTGCTAAGATAAGGAACTCCGTGTCTGCATCCACCATTTCTACAACCACGTCTGGTTCTGAACTAAGATGCTTCTTTAAGCTCTTATCACCAAAAGCCCTTGCCACTGCTAGCTGTCCATCAACACGTGGAACGTCCCCTGTATCAGTAGCAATAGTTATGAGAGGAATTAGTGATTCCCCAGGTTTTCTCAAGTTTAATTAGGGTGCAACTTGAGTTGAGTTGAGTTGGCTTTCAGCCAACCCTAACCTATTGTTCGGGTTTGCTTTGGGTTCACTCTAGGTTCAGGTTAAGTTTCCAATTGAAGTTTGGATTGCGTGTTATGTTACCTATTATTTTTATTCAAACATTTTCACAATTCATATTATATTTTAAAGAAGCTTCGAATTATCAAAGCTAATCAATTAAACTAGAATGTAATTAAAAAATCGTGTCAAAATATTTTTAAAAAAATATATGATATAAAATAGAGAAATCAAATTTCACATTGCCAATTTATTACTTTGCAGATATTCCAAGAACACAATAAATTTTCATAGAAAATTTATTTTAAATGAAAAAAATTTGAAAAGTAATTTTGACACAAACAATGTTTAAGAGTACAAGAGATGAACATAAAGACAATAAATTTCCAAAAAATCATGTTTTTATTTGCAAAAAGCATATACTACAGATATACACAGTAAATTCGGGTTGGTTTTGGATTTTTCGGGTTAGATTTCACTACATCCTGACCTTAACCTAACCCTTTAAAACCAAGTTTTGTTAACATGGGTTTTTTCGAGTTGGTTTAGGGTTAAACCCAACCCAAGTTGCACCCCTAATTTTAGTATCATCACAACTCTTCCACTCATGATTTAGTTATGTTTACTTGCAGATCCTTAATAGGTGCAGCTGGAGGAACAACTGGAAAATGTCCAAGACGCATGTAATGTACATTAATAGTTCAAGTGAATTTATTCATATTGATGAGGATGGAATCACCCATACCATTTAATCATGACCTCATCAAAATCTCAATAAGCAATACCGAATGACAAATCCACACTGGCACTCATCCAAGAATATTTGGCTGTGGAAACTGGGTTAGAAATTCCTGTTTCAATCGCACCACATTTGAAAGTGTTCAATGAAACTAAACCAATTCATGATCACAAATATACTGTACACAGGTGCTCCATCACCTGTGTGGCATAGAACCTGCACCTGTGTGGTGTTAGATTGTTCAGGTTCGGGACCATAATCATGCCTAAAGATTCTTCCAAAAGAAATGGAAAAGGAAAAACAAAAACAAAAGAAAATGAAAGAAAAGAGACACGATTCATAGAATATTATTATCAGCAAATCATCAAAAATACAAGGAGAAAAAATCCAGCAAAATCAGGATACCTGGTAGATTTGAGACAAAACCACCTCTGCTCTCAATGGTCTCCCTTTCCCGACCTGGGTCATGATCCACTGAAAGCTGTCTGGGCATACCTTTCTTGCACAAAACTGCTCGAGAATCACCAACATTAGCAACAACTAATTTCTCGGCATTGATTAATATAGCAGTAACAGCCGTTGAACCTCCCTTCCCCAGTTCCACTGCTTTCTCCAAAATCTTACCATCTGTGAGTTCATATGCTTTCTTCACTGCACTCTCTGGTTTAGTCCAAAAGTCAGGCTGACCACCAAAAAAAAGAAAAAAAGAAAAAAAATAGAAGTACAGTAATCAGAAATCACAACATTATTTTAACCAAGATAGATGGGGATGTCATTTTCAGGATTCCAACAGAGAAAGGGTTTGGAATGGGTGCAGTGATCCATGTAACTGAGACCAGTGCCCATTCCTCAGGTGTCAAACATGGCATCTAAGTAAAGCCACTCCACCAGGCCAAAATAAATAAATAAATAATGTGTTCCTTATTTTTATCAAACTGTTTGATTTGCTTAACGTGAGTCAGATTACATTGCTAACATGAACTGGCCAATTGGTATGAGGATCTTACAAATGACCATTCCACTTATCGACTAAATGGTCAATGTGTCTCATGTCAGACCTGTGATGAAAGGTTCATTTTCCATCTCACTTACATGAGTCTTATCAGCAGTCTTTTTGTAGAAATATATGAAAGAAGGATACAAGAGTTTACAGTTGCAATTATAAGTAACTTAGCACCTACCTCTTTAAGAATATTATCAAAAAGATGAGATTGAAGGTAATCTGGAACATCATGACCTAAATGGCCATCAAATATTGCAAATAGACCTAGTTCTCTGTCATTTATAGTCTTGAATTTTGCCACGAGATAGTCTTCCATTGCATGATTGGATTTTCCCTTGACCAAGTGATAGCCATGTGAGACACGCCTGCCCGACATCTTGCACTTGCCCTTACCTGTGTCTGGTGCAGATGAACCAAGCCCAACTTTTTCCTACAAAGAATATGTAAAATTGAGTAACTTCTTGGTACATCTAGGACAATTATGTGAACATGTAATAAGTTAAATATATGAAATATCCTGTTCAATTACAGTCTTTTACAACCAATTTCAATTCCTTCTTCTTTAGTTTCTTCTATATTTTTTGCTTATTGTCTCTCCTTAGTGAAATCTATGGCAAATCCATCCATTCTTTGCTTGACATGATGCCAAAGCACGATGAATATCTGCTTCCCAAAAAAGGAAGATGACTAGACCATGTTGGCTGTCATGCAAAGATAATGGAGTACGAAGCGCAGATCAATCATGAGACAAGGCAATAATATCAAAACTTCAAATTATCAGTTTGCTGGCTGCTAACAATGCCATAAAAAAATGTATCTCCAAATATCAAAAATATAGTTCCTGCCTGATTGAGAGATGGTCATTATCAAATGCAAGGCCACATTTGCAGAGATGCATTGACAATGTAAACAGGTTAAGCACATGAAGAGGCCAATTGGTAGTCATGATGGGAGGCAGCAGAAATATGTGATGTGCTGCTGTATGCTGGAGGAAAAGAGAAAAGTGCCCAATAGAAATTTGGGAAGGTATGTGAACAAAAAGGATGAAAGGTAGGGAGAAGTGTTCATTTTACTTTCTTCCATAAACAACGATAAAAACACTAACCATGGAGGAAACTCGGAACCAGATATGAATGCACAATACCAAAGGAATAATAAAGCCGATCATTAAGCTCTTTCATGAAGATGCTGCCTTCAAATATTTTAGTGGCTTAGGGCACTGAATGAAGCAGATCCTCAATGTCTAAGCACTGCAAACTGTTATTTTCAAGGTAAGTGAAACTTCAAGCTTGGGACAAAGACTGACCAGTTGAGTGATTTAGATCGTACCATCAAATGGTATTGTGATTACATAGGACGGACCCAGACAGCTATGATGAAATCGAATGGCTATAATTTGCACTATTAAGGTCCAAACAAGTATGACCTTAGAGCAGTCCTTCTGGCAAAGCTCAATAACATGTGAAGCCAGTGAGAGGCCAGAAGTGTTTACTAGGTAATTCTAATGCATTGCGCTACCAATTGACAAACCTGATGGACATGCACAGAAGCATCTGGGAGTTCTCCAAAATAGTTGGATATTAGCTATCCAATCAATACTCTAAATTCACATTTTTCTAACAATGCAAGAAACAGGACATGTCCATGACATTCTATTGTTGGTGAATCAAATGATTCTGTTACTCAATTTGGCGCAACATGGTTCTTCCCAAAGGTCCTATCCTACCATATTCCTGGCTTAAAAGTTAGTGACTAAACACGGTGTTTTGGCAGAGTTCGTAGAGAAGTAAGAGTACAACGGCTGTCAATAACTCTAATGGGCGTGGAGGACAGTGTCTGATTCTGAAGCTGACCAAAGAGCTAACGGAACTAAAGTCGGGAAACAGCATTGAAAATAGGCTCAAAAGAAGGGAATCACCCTACTGAATGCTATTCAGCCTCCAGACATAGAGAATGGGAGAAAGAAACCTGTCGGAGGGAAGAAGTATAGAAAACTTCGTGAGAGAAATTAGAAAGATCCTAATGGAGGCAGTGATCATAAACGGGATAGCTGGAAAGCAAAAAGAAAGAAAGAGTAGCCCTAGATTTTGACTGTTCAAAACAGGATCGAGGAATGTACCTTAAAAGAAAGCTCGCTGATGGATGAATTAGGTTTGCCTATGCATACAAAATAGAAAGGGGATTCATTGCAACGCAAGTACCAAACTCCAATTGTAACTTTATTTTCCAGAATTTTGAAAGCGTAAAAGTATTCAGATGCTACTCGATTAAGTCCCCAAATCGACCAATATGGGATCACCAGCTTCGCTATCTACATTCCAACCCCATGCGCTCCCCCGCTTTATAAACAGCATCTTACCCGTCGACCAAAACCCACACCATTAACCACCAAGCACCAAAAAGGAGGCCAAAAACAAGGAAGAACGTAAAAATAATCATCCTTCATCCTATCTTCTCGTAGACATTGACCAAAGTCAAGTCATTTTTTCGATCCACAACCTATTTTAGGCCATTACTGCATCCAAAAAAATCAGAAGCCTGATCGCTGCCCCAAGTCTTGGACACTTCGATCACAAAACTGTCAATTACTAAGTCAAATATCCGAGAATCCGAATATGCCAATCTAGACAATTTTCGCGCAACCGCAAGTAAAGTCTTTTGCCGAACCAAAACAATGGTTTAGATCATCGATATCAAGTAGAAAAGAAACAACAAAAATCCAAAATGGCAAAAACCTAGGCTTACCTTCATCTTATGGAGGATTTCTCTTCCGTTCATGGCTGCTTTTGCTTTCGCTGCGGTTTTTATACGAAAATGGACGGAGGGGATCGCGATCTGAAGACGAATCTGTCGTAACTCGGAACTCAGAAGTACCGAAACGCAAACGCAAGAGAGACAGGTGTAAGGAATCTCTGATACGTGGCTTCCGGCGCTTGCCTTGGACACAGAAATATAGATATCCCTATTTTTTTTTATTTTTTATTTTTACTTTTTTTTATTTCTATCTGCATAAAGGAGCGGACCGTGGAAAACGCTCGAATACGTGGCCGTTCTGTGATAAAGATGACGGAAGCTGAGATCTTCCATTTCCAACCAGCGCAGGCAGCGCAGAAACCGCATACGTACTGTCCGCACCTTTTTTAAGGACGAAAATGCCCTCGGGTTTGGTAAATTCTTACGTGACGCGTGTACGATCCGCACCGTCAATCTTTTCCAACGTATTTTCGTAGAGTAAATAATTTCTGTAAAAATTCAATTAATTTATATTTGAAAATTGAGAATAATCTTAGCTTGAAAATTGAGGAAAATGATGAGATTTTTTTTTTACTTCTTTTTCATACCTTTTAATATGATTTATATGTCTATAGCCTCAAAAGTATACTTATCTTCATTATTATTTATATTTTTTATTTTTATGTAAAATTTATTTATTTTATTTTTAGTTATTAGTATATCACTTTTTTCTTTTTCTTTTTTTCCCTTTTTTACATTTTTTTCATTCCGAGGCAAATAAACATGTAAAAGGCGAAAAAAAATTAAAAAGGATAAAATAGACAATAATGCTACAATACATGCTTAATGATTAAAAAATAATTTAAAAAATACATCAACTTATCATATGATATAAATAATAATCATTAAAATGTATAATTATTTAATAAATAAATGCCATGTCAAGTTAACAAATGAAAAAAAAGAAAAATCTATTGTTACGCAGCACCCTAGGAAGAAGTAGAGGCAATACAGAACACAGGTGTGCTTTTACCTAGAAAATCATTTGAGAAATCTGACCTCAAAAAGATTTTTGGTGATTAATGCGAAGACCTTTAATTAGATTTGGACTTTAGAATGAATATGTCCGAACCTGTTTATTGGAAAATAAAAGAAGAATAAAAGCTACTTTTGATAAAGAAAAAAGAAAGAAAATTTTTTCCTTTTATATTAATGTAATATTTAATTTTTAATAATAATTAATTATTTAAAAATATTTATTTTATCTTTATTAACTTTATCAAAAAATAATTTTATGTCGTATTAACGCTACTGTGTCCATTTGTACTCATATGTTGCTTTTCTTTTTCTTTGACGCTTCGAACTAAACACGCAGAGGGTAAAAACAAATGCCAGTTGTCGGCTCTGGCAGGCTACCCGACATGAATAGATGATGAATTCTCCAGGGCGAATGATGCCGTCATTTCGGCAGCCTCGGCTGAGCAAGGCGCCGTCTTATCACGCGATCGAAAGCCCAACTTACGTGGAACAGTAGATCGACATTTTACTTTTATTAAAAGGAGACACGTGAGGTGTGGATGGACCTCACGTGTCACGCCTCACGTGATTTTATGCAGGGAATGCATTGACTTTTACCGTCAGCATGACGGTGCCGTTAACTCCAAGCTCATCCTCATCTAGCCTTATCCACTCCGTTTCATGTCGGCGCTTACTCGGCCATCCGTGGAGAAAAAAAAAAAAAAACCTTTTATCGCCTTTTGCTTTGTTTGGGAAGATATTTGCATCCATGGTCAATCCTCCTGCTAACCTACTTTGTTCTCTGTTCCATTTATTTTACAACTATTAATTTTATTTTTTATTATTTCACATCCATCGTTGACTGTTTCTTATAATTCCAAAATGGTTGCTAAATTTTTAAGTTTTTCAAAAGAGGATTTTACAGATATCCTCAACTGTTTATCACTAATCGAATATTTATCTATGTATTTTAAAATACAAAATCAGATATACTCGCGATGTCTAGGGATATTTTTCAGACGCATGAACAGCATTGGGCACCATAAAGGCTTATTAAAACCTCTTTCGAACTGGCGAAGCATTGTTTCAGATGCCTAGAATACTTTTAAATTTGCATTTCCTCCCATTGCTTTGGACCAAAGTCGCCAAACTCATCTTTAACCAAATTGGAAATAAACTCCAACCAACCAATTGGGCCGTAAGGTCTTATTGAAGGAGTGGAAAAGGAGATTAAAAAAAACGTGGAGTAAACGATGCAGTGGGACGAAGGTTGATGATTAGAAAGAAAATAAATAAATAAA